>DWAJ01004945.1:0-12158 GCA_018238005.1 Eurema mandarina | reverse complement strand
AAAAAATGATTTCCTTATTTTTTCCTGAATGTTCATGACGAGGTTGATTTGTAGGTACAAGTTTATCGTTGAGTTTTGGGACACGTTGTATATAGATTTTGCAATATAAATTACATATACAGGATGTTGAGATTTGTACGGCTATACAGGGCGTTATGGATATACAGAATGAGATGTTAAGAAATGTATGGCGTTGCACGAATATACAGAGTAAAGGATGTTACTTTGTTGTTTTAGTATTGACTTGCACTAGTGTACAGGGTGTTAGATTTGCACAAATATATACAGGATAAAAGATTTGCAGGAATATACAGGGTGTAAGACTTGCACGGCTATATAGGTAGAAAGATTTTTATTGAATATACAAGTTGGTAAGGCTTGCACGAATATACAGGTTAGATTTGTACGGATATACAGGATAATTCCGGAAATTTGTAGACAATGATTCTTTATATAGATAAACTTCTTGATATCAATTTTGTACCCACTTTTTTCAGATACGGTAAGTGTTCTATAGCACTGTAATTCAGTTATTTATAATGTATTTAATAACCACTAAAATAAAAAATCTAGCAATGTATTTTAAACAATATACAAAAACCGCGCGCGGGTTTCGAACGTAGCACTAAGCCTATACGCGGCTAAGGTATCCTATTCCTGATCGAGACATAAGATTTAAATTTAAAACATCAAATAACTTTTCAAATATCTACGTCAGTATTAAAACATTTGCACTACGCTACCACGGGGGATACTATAGATCAGATAGATCCGATACTATAGATACAGAGAGTATCACGATACGGTTTCAGTTTTTGGACTTAGTCTGTATAGTTAGATAGGTGGATGATCAAACTATGGTGCTACGTCACGTGTTACGTGTTACTTAAAACAGTTAACATGTCTTCAGAACCGTTATCTGACTGCACCCTTCGAGTTTTCCGAATAAGTATTTTTATTTACACCCTGTATAACATAATTTTTTTTTTCAAAAAGTAAATTAAACTTGTCTGGGAGAGATCACTGTAGTGATAAGACAGCCTTTTGTACTATTTTTTTTTCTTTCTCTTGCTGCTTGTTTCGTTATTTCTTCTTGTGTGTACAAGTACAATAAAGAGTAATTATTATTAAACTCACATGGTGTGTGCAAATGCGCCAATGCGGAGGCCAATCCGTGGGCCAGGGTCGCGAACTCGAGCCACGTGACCGGCGCTTGTATGAGCCTCTCGCGCAGGGACATGGGACATAGCTCCAGTACCAGCAGGTGGGACCGTCCCCCGCCTTCTGTTAGCGATGGCCTGCTATCACTGCCTGTGGATGTATGGGACATTTTAGATGTTATATATGCTCTATATTTTTTAGCACTTAAAAGAACATTTTAGATAATATAAAGAAAGCATTGTATACGGTCGAATTAAGAAAACTCATCAATTTTTTAAATCGGTTATGAAGTGTTACCATATGAAACCCAGTCCATAAGTAAGTATAATTGTCTATGGTATTTTTAATATATGTTACATAAAAAATCAGAATAGTGCGGAAAGTATGCTGTAAGATTGCCATCGTTTGTTTTCAGTACTTTACAACTTATGTGTGTGTGTGGACCGAGATATGTATGTAATTGTAACGAACACGAAAATGTGTTTGCAGTCCCGTTTACTCGAACAAATCTCGGTCGGCAATCTCCACTGGCA
This sequence comes from Eurema mandarina, assembly GCA_018238005.1. Classification (NCBI taxonomy): domain Eukaryota; kingdom Metazoa; phylum Arthropoda; class Insecta; order Lepidoptera; family Pieridae; genus Eurema; species Eurema mandarina. The sequence goes on along the minus strand of DWAJ01004945.1, from coordinate 10,464 downwards.
AGAATAGCGACGGAGTTTAACGGTATTAATTCAAAAGCCAATTTGGATATCTTCAATAGTACTTTCATAGGTTTTAGGTCTGCCGTCCTAAGGTACCTGTCAGACACCTAGTCTGACAGAGACACAATATTCTTCCCTGCATGTACCTAGTGTTTAGTTTCGTATACAAATAATGTTATGTACGCCGTAAATTTAATACATATTAGAATTTTTGTTTTTATTGTATGAAATAATGTGTAAATATGTATTATGTGGCTGTACTTTTTTAAAATAAATAAATAAATAAATAAATAAATAAATCACGATAAACCTTCGAAACTACAGCGTGGATTTGAATGCGGTTTTCACTAATGCATTTATTGTGATAAATTGTATACATATATTACCATACAACCAATAAGGTTCTATTATATAAAATGTTACTGTAAAAGTATTTTCAATGATATAACAGAATAAAAATAAAAAAATACATTATTATGTACAAACTTTAACTTTAAACGTATCAGTTTTTAATCTCGAAGCATACATACATATGTGATTACATAAGTTACTTGTTTTATGATTATTACTAAGTATTTGCATATTTGCAGCGGTAATCTTAATACTACCTACTATACTAACTATGTTATCTGTATATTGACTATTAACTTTGTAAAATACCTAGTAATTACACATAATTTTTGCTTCTTAACTAAATATTGAAGTTTTGATTGGTTCTTTTTGGCCCAAGGCAGGCTATATCGGAATTCATTTATTTATTTATTTATCATAAAAAACATTTACAACTATAAGTTCTAAACAATCGCCAAACTGTATAACAGTTTGTTGGCGATGATTTCATTCGAGCGAATTCATTTCGAGTGCGAGTCCGACGTAACCACCCTCTTCTCTACCGAGGTGGAGGCAGTATCCTTAAGAGGATTTCTGGCTATAAACAATTGTTACAAATTCAAAGCGATTAGAAGACCATGTTATCCAATATTCAGGTAGGTATATGGTGGATACAAATTTTGGTATAACTCAACAGTTTTGCTAAAAATATAATACACTAGCTGTTGCCGGGACTCCGTCCGTGTGTTAAAAAGTAGCCTGTGTCTTTTCTCAGGCTCTAGTGAGTCTAGATCTGTGTACCAAATTTCATTACAATCGGTTCAGTAGTTTTGGTGTGTAAGCGTAACAGACAGACAGAGTTACTTTTGCATTTATTGGTAGGGTTATAAGTTCGCGTTTACCTGCGTAATATCTTAAAATAATTGATGAATAAACATATAATAAAGCTTACCCCTATTTATAATGTAATTTAATAATAATAAAAAAATCAATCATCATCAGTTGAGCCGTTATCGAGTTATAAATGGTGTAACTAACACGACTTTCTTTTATATATGTATATGATATCTACGTCTTTAAATAGATTCCGATTACACTATTAAATATTAATGAAGCAACTGGGTTAATATTCTTCTTACGAAACACCAAGAAACTAAATTCCTACAGCTTCAGTCATTTTGACAATTTAAATTCCTAACTCTAAAAGTATTATTTCTTATACAAAACTGAGGAATCTTATTTTAAATGAATATTTTCCACGTAGCAAAGAATCTTTTGTAGTCAAATAAAATATTAAGTACCTACCTTTTATACATTTTTATCACAACATACAATATAGCTGTATTTTTTGTTTTTATAAACAACTAGCTGTTGCCCGCGACTCCGTCCGCGTGTACTTTCATATAAAATTTGACCCCTTCCTCCCCTTATAACCCTTTTTTCCAGTTAAAAAGAAGCCTATGTTTATTCTCAGGTTTATATGTGTACCAAATTTCATTAAAATCGGTTCTGTAGTTTTGGCGTGACAGCGTAACAGACGGAAAGACAGAGTTACTATCGCGTTTATAATATTAAGTATGAATTAATTATTTAAACGTACATTAAGAACTTGAAATTTCTCCACACTTTTATCACATTAAAATAACAAGATATAATTAATCAAAATATTCAACCATTATGTCACTACAAATTCATATTAATCAAGAAGCGAAAATAGCTTAAACATTTAAAAGCAACTGATAAGAAACCGCGAGATAACACAAGATAATACTGCACTTGACCCCCTTCACTATATTCGCTATAACCTGCCAACCTTATGATGTCATGCTGTCATCTATACTAATATTATAAAAAAGTAAAGTATGTGTGTTTGTTAAATTATATGGGATAATCTCGGGATCTACTGGACCGATTTTAAAAAATATTTCACCAATAGAAAGCCACATTATTTCTGAGTGTCATAGGCTATATAAAAAACTGAAAAGGATAATTAACATTATGTCTAACGAAGTGGGCACGGGTTAGCTGGTATAATATAGTAAGTCATGCACGTACATATATTTTGTACTTTTTCTTATCGCCTAATTCTGGTTGCCTGGAAAATATCGTTTCCTAGGGATAAGGCCGCCAATTGGCTTCTTGTTAATAATTAATTTAATTATTTGTATGTGTAGTTCTTTGTGTTTGTCAATATAGTGCTTTTTTAATTTTATTTTTAATTCTATGATATTAGTAACGATTAAGTAATTATTTTACTGTAAATTTTACGTTGTATAGTAAAAGTAAATTAAAGTATTTTAAATCAACTTATCTTAACTTAACACTGAACAAAATCATTAAATAATAGTTCGTATTATATAACAATGACTATATTATGATGTAATAGGTAACAATTATATAGGTCTTAACTCTTGTCCTGAATTACATAACTAATAATAATTTTCATCAAAAAGTCAGGAGTGTTATATATAGCATTAGTTGATTAGTCATCGTTTATAACATCGCGCCAGAAAACGTTAATTATTCGTTAATTGCACGAAAACACTTGCTTGCTCATCTTGTTCAGGACGTTCAACCGATGAGACTATAATGAGACTATATAATATCTTACAATGTGAAAAAAACTCTTAAAATAATAGTGTTTTGTTTTCAAATGTTTTCACCAATAAAGGTCTCTGCCCACTACAACGTATCATACCATGGCCGTGCTATGAACGTATCAGACACGTCAAGCAACACGATACGCTGTACTATGCCCACTAGAGCGTATCAAAGTCGTATGTATCGACAATACTTGTCGGTCCGTGCATGGCACGCGACGGTGCTGGTCGGTAACGGAACGGGCTAGTGGGCATGGTCCCATACTTTTTAATACAGAGAATATTTTTTTGCCATTTTTGGTGCCTACCACCGGTTCGGGAACTAACCTGGCGAGAAGAACCGGCGTAAGAAACTCGCACGGGTCCCACACTTTTTACCAAAAAAGGGGAAAAAATCATCTTTTAAAATATATAAAATTTACAAATGAGTAACTTAACATAAGTATACATTAAATACATAATACAATAGTTCATAGCACGGTCATAGTATGATACTGTATAGTGGGCAGAAACCTTAATGGTTATTGGTTACTTAGATATCGTGTTACGTAAAAAAACAATAATAATAATCATTTCAGGTATCTTTCTTCTCCACGTCACCGGAGCTGTCCAACAAAGCACGATTTGAGTACTTCACTAGAACGATACCTTCAGATCTTCACCAGGTCAAAGCGATGGTGGAAATCGTTAAGATCCTCGGATGGAGATACGTGTCCATTATATATGAGGAGTCTAATTATGGAATCAAGGTGATAATTTTAAGCTTAAAATGTGGTTTGAATTAATATAATAATCATAGGTAATAAACAGGACGATTGTTAACATAACGCCATCTAGTTTCACGGTAAGCAGAGCTTGTTTGCAACTAGATAATAATAATAATAATAATCATCATAATTTATTTTCTCTTAACAAAGGTAACATCAATATTACACACACATTAACAGAAATAACAATAAAAGTACCTTTGTAAGAGACTGGAGTCCATACTAGGAACAAACCTGTGTTACGGAACTCCAGGCTCCCACCTAAGACTAAGAACATTTATTTTTTCATCAACGATATCTTCAAAAAGATAAGGGATAAGTTACATATACAAACTTTTATTTTGTTTATACATATATGAAATACACGGACCCCAGAAGGATACAAATGTAGGTTAAAAATTATTATAGTGTGGGTATAGAACGCACAACCCATGGCCCAGAAGTTTTATTACCAATGTGGTCGGTAGTACTAGACGAATCTAGTTTTCAATTATTTTTAACTAAAATATTATTACATCTCCATAAATATTTAACGATCTCAAAACTCGTATTCAATTGCAATAAAAGGAAATTCTTGAACCAACTAACGAAGTAAAACATTCACTCGTGTATTTCTATTGAAACGTCTTTCAACGTTTCTCAAATAAGCAATGTTTATCCATCTAGAAGTATTTAGAAATGTAGGAAATGTTTAGCAAACCGTTGGTACTTGCTGATTGCGATTCTGAGAAATACAAGTCTGAGCTGAAATCTTATTACCTTTAATTTTACATTTTACTTCTCGGTTAGTTTAAAGCTGAAGAACTCATTGCATATTTACCTTAGCGTAGAATGCTTCGAACATTGAAACAAAATAAAAGAATATAAATAGTAAGCAAGATATAATAATCAAGGAAAATACATGAATTGTTTTTATGGAACGAGGTTTATGAAACTAATTTTTTGGTTTAACAGTATATTTTTCTATAAAGTTACACTATAAATTAAAAGTTTATGTAGTTGTCACTAGTCAATGATCCTTTAACCCTCATTGTATTATCTTCTTTGTCGTGTTTGCCTTTCCTTCGCTTTTTTAAGATATTGCATCCTCGTATTTCTGTATATCCGCAAATTTTTATATGTAGATCTGATTATGAATAAGATGAATCTCCGACACAGGCTACTAGGCAGGTATTAACGAGAATTTATATACCACAGGCCTTTGAAGAACTAGAAACGCTGCTAGCCAGAAACGACATTTGCATCGCGGTGAAAGAAAGACTTGCAAAGGACTCGGGTGCCGCTGATGAGAAGGGATATGACGATATTGTTGAACGACTTTTGTCACGCCCTAGAGCTAGGGGTGAGAATAGTTTGCCTTTTCTTCTTTTATCCTATTACCATTTTATATTTATAAATATTGAAGCTTCTTAGGTTCTATGGATGTTATTGATTTACGCAGAATATTCTAATTGGACATAAATGTACATTTTTTTTTGTATTTAGTATGGAGTATCAAGAAAACACATTTACTATTGTTTTGTATCGTATAAATGCAATTTTAAATTTAACATCACGAAAAGTATTGTTCCTGTTTTTGCTAAATATAGACTACTGTTTTATATGATATTCTTTTTTATCAGCAATCAAACAATTTATTTGCAATGTTTCTTAGAATAATAAAAAATAATTAATATTATTATTACATCTATTCGACAATGGGTCTAACCCACGTGTTCTCACTTCACGTATGCAGGTGTAATAGTCTTCGGTTCAGACCAAGAGGTAGCTGGAGTAATGGCAGCAGTTCAGCGTCGAGGCGCTGGCAGCACTTTCGGCTGGGTTGGTTCCGATGGCTGGTCTGCTCGAGCCCTGGTTGCAGCTGGCAATGAACCAGTGGTTGAAGGAACCATCAGCGTCCAACCACAGGCGAACCCCGTGCATGGTTTCAAGGAGTACTTCCTGCAACTCACCCCGGAGAACAACCCGAGGAATCCTTGGTTTGTCGGTAATCATTTGGATTTAGTTCAAGAAAATTTGTATGTAAAACGGAGTTTATCAATTTATAATTACGGTTTTTTTGTTCGATAGGATTAGGATGCTATATACATAGTATAGTTTTAAAATGTAGAAATATGTATATTAAAATAGAAATATGTAAGGTATTAGTAAAAAAATGTGCAGACAATCGCCTACGTCCAATCATAGTACCACTTGATATTACGAGTCATTCATTCATCATTCATTCGTGTAGGGGTCCTGAAACCAGAGAGTCCCTGTGCTCTGAGGACGGCTGTGAGCTGCAAAATTGTCGATCGTAATAAAAATATCATGATTAAACAGAATTCTGGGAAGAGCAGTTCCACTGCCGCTACCCCGGTGCCCCGCGGACTCCATATAACACTAACTACAAGCCCTGCACTGGACAAGAAAGGCTGTCTGCTGACAACACTGAGTTCGAAGCACAGCTGCAGTTTGTGGCTGATGCTGTATGGGCTTTCGTGTTTGCTATCAGGTAAGACAAACTGCATTAATCTGTAGAGAACACTTAAGCCTTATATTAAGACTATATTGAAGAAAAATTGTTTAAATTGTTCACAGTTCCTTAGATTTTATATTTATTTACATTATACTTGTAGAAACTGTCTTCCGAACCGGTGGTGAATCAAAATGATCGTTTTGTAATACCATGACGATTCTAATGTATTAATTATTAGTAACTATATATACCTTAGTTGAATAAAGATAAGATTGAATCGAGGCAGCAGTTCTACGCAATGTTAAAGATAATATAGGGTTATATTATAACCCTTTTTTTTCCAGTTAAAAAGTAGCCTATGTCTTTTATCAGAATCTAGACCATCTGTGTACCTGTATTTTGAAGTGAAAGCGTAACAGACAGACATACAGACATTGATTATAATATAAAAATTATATGTATATTTTTGTATACATGGCTTTCCACAGGGACATGCATAAGGACCTCTGTGGTAGCAAGCCAGGTTTATGCGAAGCGATGCGACCGGTGAATGGACCGACCCTGCTCAGATATCTACGACAAGTGCGCTTTACAGGTTAGTATGTTAGTATTCATAATATAGTCTTTATTATGAATTACGACTTGGGGTGCTTCAAGAAGAGAGTGTACATCTTTTTAAAACGTCCGCGTCGGCAACCCACTCCAGAGTGATCAAGCTCTGCGAGTGTTGATGTGCGGCGATGACCACTTACCATCTGGTGGCTTACCTGCTCGTTTCCCCCCTATGTTATAAAAAAAAATAAAACAGTTATGGGAAAGAGCATTGCTCACATCTGACGTAACCGTGTACAAAGGTATTATATTATAGTTTTCCTTTAATGTATTAAATCATGTAGTATATAAAATAAATGTTTTTGTATTTATAAATTAACATTACAGTTAGTATATATTTAGAAATTTTCTCTAAGATTTCTAATCGTTTCAGGTCTAAGTGGCGACGAATTTCATTTCGATCAGTACGGTGATGGTCCAGCGAGATATAACATTTTGCATTTCAAGCAAGTGTCAAAGGGAGTATACCGTTGGATCAGAGTCGGGAAATATTTGGATGGAGAGCTGCAATTGAATATGGATGGTAAGTTCGTGTTATTTACACAAAAATAATTTGCTTTTTGGATAGATTTCTGGAAGCTACAAAGTGATGTCAGAACTTTATCACTGTATCTATTTAAAAACCGTATGAAAGTCTGTTGCGTAGTTTTAAGGATTTAAGGATTTAAGCATATGCATATGCATAGTGACGAATTCAGTTATTTTGTGAGACCTAGATTTAGATCTAGGTAGTCTAATAACCTGATTGTCAAGACTAAAAAGTGATACAACTGACTTCTTTCAGATATTCAGTTTAAATGGAACGAGGCTCGACCCCCCGAGTCAGTTTGCAGCGCGGAGTGCGAGCTCGGACAAGCGAAGCAGTATGTGGAGGGAGAGAGCTGCTGCTGGCACTGCTTTAATTGTACGCAGTATGAGGTAGGCGATTTGTGTTAAAAATATTTATGTAATTGATAGGAGAGGAAGCTCGCAAGTCACGGGCACCCTTACGGTCTCAGCCTGAATGCTTTTTTTTTGGACTGAATGATAAGTCAATTTCTCACCAACTAAAACCCCACGGCAGTTCGCCCTACCGCCATACTGCCATATTAATATATGATAGAGTTACGGGTCTCCTTGTGGTACCCTGAACGCAGTACTCTGAACGCATGCATGACAGAGTTCCGGGTACGGGTACTCAGGCTGACTGCCGGCCTGTCCGCAGATCAGGTCGCCGTTCTCGGAGACGGCGTGCGTGGAGTGCCCGCGCGGCGCGCTGCCCGACGCGCGCCGCACGCGCTGCGCGCCCGTGCCCGAGCTCTACCTGCGGCCCTCCGAACCCGCCGCCATCGGCGCCATGGCCTTCTCGCTGCTCGGCATACTGCTCACCGTGTGAGTCCATTACCTTACACTTGCTTAGGATTTACAGGTGCTAGAGTAGCAGTCTTTAAATCCATGGGTTCAGATCATTGAAATAGCCTTCTCGCTTCTCGGCATACTGCTTACTGTGTGAGTCCATAACCTTACACTTCTTTAGGACTGACATATACTGGAGAACAAAGTCTTTAATGCCAGTACTCAAGTATATAAAGAAGTCATTTTTCTATCCATAAAAAAGAGATGATTATGAGTATAGGTAATTTTAAAACCCTCGCTTTGATTATGGTCATCAAATGGTGGAGATACGTAAATGTATCATTAGATCTTATGTGTTTTAACTTTTATGTCAGCTGATCTGACTAAAGACGGACAAACAAAATGGACCAGACATTATGCACTACTAGATTTAATGCACATCTGGTACTCAGGATGAGATAGTCATTGCAAGTTAAGATTATTATAATATAAAGACCATTAAATCTGATTTTGATTCTTAGCAGACATCAAGAGACCAAAACTAACCAAGATTATGCCTGACTTACAAATAAATTCGTAATTTCAGTTTGATAGCGATTCTGTGGATACTGAAGAGTAGCACCCCAGTAGTCCGTGCAAGTGGGAGAGAGTTATCGTTTGTCCTGCTCACGGGGATACTTATGTGCTACTTGGTCACGTTTGTGTTGGTATTGCGACCGACTGATCTTCTTTGTTCTATACAAAGGTACGTAAGATATAGTTTCTTATTAATATTATGAGGAAAATTTTCACGGACATTCTTTTTTTATTTGATGTTTAAAAAGCTCGAAGCTTCTTGAAGGCGTTTTAAGACATTACTTTATTGTGAATGATATATTTTTCAATAAGTTGTTTTACCATCTGAAAATTAAAATTTATAAGTACGATGATGATACATCAAAAATTTAACTAGTTACATTTTGAGCTAGAATTTCGACGTAACTTTCGCGATTCAAAACTTTTCAGATTCGGCACCGGATTCTGTTTCACAGTTGTATACGCAGCGCTTTTGACGAAGACAAACAGAATTGCGAGAATATTCGACGCGAGCAAGCACTCCGCTAAACGACCTTCGCTAATATCACCGAAATCTCAGCTTATGATATGCTGTATACTTGTGTCTATTCAGGTTAGTTCATCATTCATTACTTAACCCCTAATAAAGTTATGTACTCCGTGAGGCTACAACCAGATGGAAAGAAATTCCTATAAATTAATAAGTGATTCATGATAAATAATAGATACGTATTTTTTAGTTATTGATTAAAAAGTTATTTATTTAAAAATTCCGCATAACCTCATTTCTATGCACGTTTTCCAAGTGCTATATCTAAGTAGTCTTTCGTTATTTCGAATGTCATCATGCCAATTCTTGTGATATGTGAAATATTCCATCAGAAAATGCCTATCCCCAAGACCATTGTTTCACCTATTCGACATATGACCTCTTCCAGGTGGTGATAGTACTGGTATGGCAGCTGGCGTCACCAGCTCGCGCGATCCACCACTACCCCACGAGGGAGGACAACATGCTGGTCTGCGACTCTTACGTGGACGCCAGCTACACCATCGCCTTCTTCTACCCCGTAGTCCTCATCGTGGTGTGTACTGTGTACGCTGTTCTTACGAGGAAGATTCCAGAAGCTTTTAACGAGAGCAAGCATATTGGTGAGTGCTAGTACTCTTGGAATAACGGTTGCTTATGCGATTCTCAAAGCTTTTAATGAGAGGATATTGGTGGTTTTGATCAGTTCTTACGAAATTCTAAAATTTTATGACAAATTACTGCCTACCTTTTTCAAGAAACAGTAAAATGTTGGGTAAAAATTAATACATTTTAAATAGGTTTAAGTCTTCTGAAATGTCACTTTTCATAAATCACGATTAACTAAAGTTACGTCAAAAACAAAATGGCGTCCTAAAGAGCTCTTCCCACAATTTTGCAATGTAGGTGTCCGAACTCTTCCATTGCACACATAATGAGGCTCATCTTATATAGAAATCATCATAATGTAGCGACCGCTATTCATGCGCCGAGTCTGAATCGCGCTTACGATATTTTTACGAGACTTAGCATATATACAACTTCTCGACATCGAACCATCGGGGCCTAACGGCCGGCCAGTCAGTGGTTCGACTGGTCGAGGATCCTCCCTTTGGTTTAGAGGAAGGTTACATCCTCCTTCCTTCCTACACTGGTGACCCCGCACTGAACACCGTACTTCTGGTGTCGTAAAAACCAACTCCAACTCCCCTTCCGCTTTAATATGAGCAATCACACAGCCAGCCATTTCACGGCTAATCGGGCATGTGACCACGACCA
>DWAJ01004944.1:0-12161 GCA_018238005.1 Eurema mandarina | reverse complement strand
CCGACACCCCCCGCGACGCCCATACGCACTCCACCACGCAGCAAGCGCCCTCTGTATTATATCACATATATTATTATACATTTAATATTAATATAAAATCTATATATATAAAAGGAAGTCGTGTTAGTTACACCGCTTTTTATTGCAGAACGGCAGAACAGATTTGACTGAAAATTGATGGGAATGTAGCTTAGAACCAGGAGAAGGACATAGGATACTTTTGATCCAGTTTCCAGGCGAATAATTTTTTTATGAAAGTAAACGCGGACGGAGTCGCGGGCAACAGCTAGTATAAGATATAAGATAGCTTATTAAATTCATAGGCTTAATAAACAATAAAACAAAGAAGAAAATAATATAAATGACTGAAGCATAGTAAACCGATAAAGCCCTACTCCTTTTCAATGTAAATTTAGTTCAGATTGAAGTATGTACCTATCTATGAACAAACTGTGTGCAAGTAGTATTACCGTAAAACTCAATAACATAAATATTAGATATATATCTTTGGAGAAACAATTTTCTAAACTTTAAACTTTTTATAAATAACTTACCGATAGGTTGTACCCAAGGTACTGCAGTGACATTGTGCGGTGCGGGACCCTCAAGTAATGATATAGTAAATGAATTGCAATCACACCTGCAAACAAAACCTTGAAATTACCAAACAAACATAATAATCGTTTTGTACGGATACACACACACACACACACACACACAATATGTGTTACTTCTTTATCATAATAGAAAAATTATTAGTAATTATATCAAATAAATTACTTTTATAAGTGTTCTTATTAACAAAAAACAATTAAATACTTACGTGTGAAAATTGTACAGTTCCCCAGTAGATGGATGAGAAGCTGTAAGCGCTAAATGCAAATGATGGGCTTTGCCCACTCGCGCGTGTCCAGAACTTGATAATTGTACCATTTCTGGTACTGCTGACCAAACCCTGCATTACAAAAAAAAACAAATAACACTTTTTTTACCTTAAGGAGTGAAGTTTGTTTAATATTCTTAGAGAAAGAATGGATACAGTTTACATAAAGATGAAAATCTCAGAACCATAAGAGATGAAATTTGATATGTAATAAGTAATAAATACAAGATACGAACAAAGATATGTCTTTAATAGCTTATGAACTGTTGAGGTATGGAGGAACCTTCAAAATCGAATCAAATATATTTACCTTCCCGTAGCCCTTATATGAGGATATTTAGTCAAGTGCACGCTGACACCTATCTGTCCCACTCCACGCACCGTAACAACGCCGTTGCGCGACAGAGACAGAGTATTTTGCGCATTGTCTGTTTCTGACCATGTCACTTCTTCATCACCACCTCCACGGTGCTTTAATTGTATATCCCTATAAAAGTAATTGTTATAAGATCAATCTTTAAGTATATTGTTTTGTGTTTAATAAGTTATCGTGCATAGAAGTAAGTACTTACTGAATCGAATCTGTCCAAGCAATGAAAAGTTCTGGTGGTACCACCACTAATGGGCTGACAGCTACTGCCGTTGTTTCTCCTTCTACCTGTAATATGTAATTAAAGTGATCAAATAAATAAACAAAAAATTTTACTTTGAATATAATATCTAAACAATGACCTAATCATTCTAAAATCTAATTATATTTACCTTTCTTGAAACACCAATTCCGTTTACAGAAAACAATTTTGCTGTAACAGTAAATTTGCCAGCATTTTGTGCAATTGCCTCTGTGATAGTTCCATTTTCAGTAGACCTTAGCAAATCAACGTTAGCTTCACCTTCCACAGTGAGTCGAATCAATATATCTTGTCCAGCGGTTAAAGCATGACCATCCTCATCATACACCACACAGTGAATAGTGAACTCTTCTCCTTGTATTATCAAATTAGCAGGTCTAATGTTAACTTTTATAGAGTATGGTTCAACAACAGTTAATATAGCTGACGTTACTTCTGTAGAACCCGACATTAAATAAACTGGTGCTGTTCCTAATTTAGTTCCTCTCACGAGACTAATTGTGTCTTCCAAACGGGCTATGGATGTGTCAGGAACTGCCATGGTGTATAATGTTTCAGCTACATCTTGCACTGTAAGGCGACCAGCCCTTGCTCGCACAACTCTAGAATATGTAATTGTTAATTAGTGCTGAGTCTACAAAGAGAAATACAAAAGACTTTTTTAAGAGATGAGTCCTACAATATACAGGTTTAGTATTGCTTTGAGGAAATATATATACATAAAAAATAATACATTATACATGTATTATTTTTTATGTCAAAATAAAACAGATAAAGTGAAAATTACATACCTGTATCTTAAAGCATCCCCTGGTGCAATATAAGCAGTTGCTGGAGTAAGTACAACACTGGCTACGACTTGTAAATTAAAATCAGTACAAATTCCACTGAGGCATACAGTCACTTTAGATTCTCCCATAGCCTGGCCATAGAGCAAAACAGACTGTGCTCTTTGACCTTTAGCTTCCAACTCTGATACACTTTTAGGTGCTTCATAATCTGTATCGCTCCATCGTACAAGCCTGAAATACCATTTTTTTTTAATTCAACTGACTGAATTATTAGTAAGTAATATTATTCATATCAAGCATAATATGTTAATTTAACTGTCTGTGAAGTAGCTAATATAATACTCTAAAGTAAGAATAGAATTTTTATCTATCAGAGAAAATCAAAACGATTTTATTATATACATAACTATTACATACATGACTAAGGGTTCATCACCGTAGGTGCTTCCAATATTTTCCACTGTCCATGTGAAACTCAATCCTTCTAGAGTAGAAAACTTATTGCCTGAAAATGTTAAAAATATAAGCTTAATCTACTATTTTAATTTCAAGCAAGTACAGAAGGTATAAGTTGAATTAAAAGAGACCTTGATCATCATATGCCACAACTTCAAAGGCTTCAGGTGCTTCTTCAAGATATAGCTTCCATGTTGTACTCATAACTTTTAATGAGCTTATTTTATCAATGTCAACATCACCTCGTAATATCTACAAAAAAGAATACAAAGTAAGAAATCAGCTAGACTTTAAAATATGTTAAGAAATTCGCGCCATTTTTTTATTAACACTTACCTCGCCCGTGCCAACTTCTTCGGCTAATATTATAACCGAACCTGGAGGTATACATGATTTAGATACTGATACTCGAGCGCTTCGGGAACAGTGACCCCAAGCATCATCATAAATGGGTTCTAAATCGATGATGTCATCGCGCGACAAACTCCTGCGAAATTTAAAGGTTAAATGTTTAAACTTTCTGATGTGAATACGCAAACCTTTGTTTAGTTATTAGGAAGATTCTCACCATGTGTAACAACCTCCTTCAATTATTTCAAAAGTAAAATCTACAAAATGATCCTCAAACCATGGTAGTAATACTCGTGGGGTGTTTATTTTGGCACTTTCACAAAATAATCCAGTTGCTATAAGAATTAGCACTACGGACAGAGTCCTCACTAAGATACCCATATTTTAAAACCAATTTGTTTCATAAATAATAAGTAAATCCTTTAGCATAACCTTAAAAACGACTCCGGTGTAAATTGTTATTTTTATAACTTTTTTTTAATTTCAATTTTGACAACTTACTTTTAAAGTTGCTAGTGGAATTATTACATGTTTTTTTTCATAATGTAATGCATTTTAACATCATGTACATATCTAAATTATCATCAATAATTTTATGTATACCTGTATTTCCTATAATATTTTTATTCAATAAAAATATAAAAATTTAACAAGAAATTACTATTCGGAAATGTTGCCTGAATCTCATACAAAGAAACTTTTTATAAAAAAATCAAACTGACAGAAGGATTGCAGACTGCAGTGAGTAGGTAGTAGTGCAATACTGAACATTGACTTATGTCAAAAGTTTACAAATGGCTGCTATGTGTTTGTCTTGTTTTCATCAGTGCTCTACGAGATTATTATATTGCAAATTTGTTCAAAATGTGTAGAAAAATTAATGAAATACCCAACACTTAACAATTTATATCTAACAGTTGTGTTTTTGTGGCGTGAATTATATTAAAAACAATGTCCGTCGACAAGACTACTGATATTAAAAGCAAAGAGATCGATAAAATTAAACGTCGTCATAAACCTGACGACACTGTTGTTACAACAGGGTTGTTTAATGGTAGTGAAGATATAATTCGTTTTGTTAAAATGGAAAATCTAAATGACAAGACAGGGAAACCTACTGAACTACATCTTCAAGGCAACTCCCACCTCATTTCTAGTACAACTAGTAGTTTAGCTGACACCCCTGGTGATTCTGGTGTGCAGTGCTTAGACAGTGATACTTCAGAGGCAACAAGTCAGGCTCTCATGTCCCACAGTTTGATAGGCGCTGAAGAATTAGCCTGCGACAGTATATACGACGCAGCTCCCTCTGGCTCGCAAGATATGATAAAAAGTACGAGCAGTAGCATTATGACAAAAAGTGAAATAGACAATCAAAATATTAATGCACCTGATGACATTGTGCCTGAACTACTCATAGAAACTAATAAAAAACCTGTCTATGAAAATTTGCCTGATGTTGTCTTAAAAGCATTAGAAAGTGAGAAAGTATCTTGTGAGGAAGTGAAAAAATCTGCACTAAGAACCAGTGAACCAAAGAAGTCTCTATCTGAAGACATTGTCTATAGAAGAAGATGCAGGAAGAAGTCTCAAAGTGGCCCTAGTTCTCAGAAAAAGAGGGTATCATTTCATGAAGATATTTTAAACAGCACTAAAACAGATAATATTCATATTGAACGAGGATTTATATCCTATGGCCCAGATAGTGCTTACTGTGATAGATTTAGACAAAAGAATAATGCCAGTGACAGGTTTTCATGGTGTGCGTCTGGGGACAGAACGCCAAAGTATGCAGCAGATGTGGCACAACAAACTATGTCAGATATCCTCACATATGGTGACTGCAAACAAGATAGAAGTGGTATTTTTGAATATTGTCAAGACTTCAGTAAAGAAAGTCAAGATAATAAAAACAATAACGAAGATAATAAAGACAAGGAAAATAATAATGAATCTATGCCAAATGGAAAACTGTATGGATGTGACTCTAATAGTTCAGATTCTAATTTTAGTTGTGACTCTGAATCGTCCAGCAGTGAGTCATCATCATCCAATTCAAATAAAACAGAGGCACTGGTTACTAATAGAAAATGTGAAAAAACACAAAAATCCTATTCCTGTGATGAATTTGAAAACAATGGCCATGTTGCTTTTATGAGAAAGACATATTTTTCAGAGGCAGATATTGATCAATCTCATAATCGCAAAAAGAAACCTCTAGTTGTGCCCGAAAGTCCTATCACTGTTAAATCAGTCTTAAAAAAGAAAAGATATATTACAACTAACATAGTTGAAGAGAGAAAACAGAACAGTAAAGTTTTGAATCTGATACATTCTAACAATATTATTGATTCTTTAAAAAATTTCTATAAAAATTTCAATTTCAATTTTGCACCTGAGAAGGGTCTTCCCGAGACTAGTTTTGAATTGAATAATGTCATAGAAGCATTACCATGTGATGTGAATCAAAATAAAAAACTATCCAAGAGTCTTGATTCTGGTTTTCAAATTGATGATGAAGATGATTTTGTAGAAATTAATCTAAATTCTCAGTGTACAGATGTAAATAACACAAAGGATATTTTAACACCATCCAAAAATCCTGTTAAACATGAAAGGACCCCTGAAGGTTCTCCAAGGCATAAGCTTACTCTCAATATGCAGGCACAAAATGATAAGAAATCATTGAACAAGCCAGATGCTTTACCTCCTCTAAGCAAGTATGTTGTGAACTGTGAAAGCACTGTTTATGAACACAAAGGGGTATCTTATAGTTATGTTCATGATACATTCCAAACTGCCTTTGAAGCACCGAAAGAAACCTTTGTCCCTATTCCTGAGACCACTCCAGTGAAAGAATTAGTTTCCAGTTCCAGTAAATCGGACTTTAAACAAAAGCCAGATGATTCCTCAAGTAGAACATCTACACCAAAGAGACAATACAATAAAAACGTCCAAGAGGAAACTGAGCAGAAGAATGGTGTGTCGAAACATTTGTCGTCGCCCAAAAAGCAAAATGTTAACCGCTATAGTCGAAAATCGGCGTCAACCGGACAAAAAAATGACGAAACCCAACAACCAATTAGCGATAATTGTTCCAACACAGATAATTCGACCTTGAAGGGCGCAGATGATTTCAATGACGAATTTTTCGACAGTCCATCAAATCAGAAATTGCAATCTAACAAGTCTGCTCTACTAAATAGATACTTAAAAAATGTATGCCAAAGAAAAGACCTTGAGCTCAAGATCAGAAACAATAAATTCTATCAAACAAAGTTGAGGTTGGAGAAGCATTTCCCAAGTATTGTATTTCCAATCAAAGACGTGTCGGAAACATATCATATTTCCGCCGAGCGGATGTCCCGACTCATCGACAAAGAGGTGATAGAAAATAAAAGGCTTTCTGTGAGGCTTCTGACGGCTGACGAGCCGTCCTACTTCGACAGCTTCGAAGACAATGTGGCTATAGAATGCAATGAAAAACTAAGATTCCAGATATTCTCTCATCCCAATGAAACGTTAAATAGGGTAAGAAAATTAATAGATTGTGTAAAACATTTCACAACCAAGTTTCGCAATATTTTACGCGAGCGTATTAACTTTATC
This sequence comes from Eurema mandarina, assembly GCA_018238005.1. Lineage (NCBI taxonomy): Eukaryota > Metazoa > Arthropoda > Insecta > Lepidoptera > Pieridae > Eurema > Eurema mandarina. Next base: position 5,439 of record DWAJ01004944.1, on the reverse strand, counting down.
GTTACTGGCCATCAAACACTAGTGACCTTTTACTAAATAAGTAGAGTAATTATATTTTCATTTAAATAATAATCCTTGCAGATGATGAAGGTCCAATCGCCGTACAATATGGAGGATGGATCCTGGACGCCTCTACTAGTTTTCATAACGGACTATGCTCTTTATGTAGCAAGCGTTAAATCCGGCGGAACAGAATACGACATCCTATGTACATTACCACACAATGAATTAGATGCAATTGCGGTAAGTTAGAAACAACCAACGTTATTACTTTTACTTTCCTATGGCTGGTTTCTATAATTGACTGACATTGAACACTAACATTTACTATGTAGGTATGTTATATGCTTCAAAAGTTATAAGTTAAAATTGAGTTTCTTATTTACAATCGTAAGACATATGGACAATTTTTATGGTACATAAATTTTGATCTTTTTATCTTAAGCAAGTGTTTATATTACATATTAGAAAGTAGGTCACACTAAAGTTGGTTGAAAATGGTAATGTTGAGTAAAAGTTTGAAAGTATTTAATAATTATCATTGTTGGTTGCTATTTGTTTATAAAAACATCTTTATCGCGGGATCAAGGGTTACAGACGCTAAGCTTGGCAACAGGGTCAGTCAATGCACTTGTGAGTTTTTTAATGGCATAACATATTGTGTTATTAAAGATAATAAATACAATTACAGTATTATGTCTTATATAGATGCATGCATATTACATAATGCGCTCAGCTACAAAGTACTAGGCTAATGTTATGAAATCGCAATAGATTACGAACATGACGACGCTTGAGTTTTGAAAATTAAAACTCAACTGTCCGAATTATTTAAACAGAATATATGTATGCAAATAAATAGACATTGCAATGCTTACTTCCGTATGGGGCAACTAATCTTGGAACCAGAAAATAAACTCAGTAGAACACCTTAAAGTGACTATTCTTGTCTCTTACAGAACGATACGATAAATTTGGAACTAGCTATACCCCGCAGTTTCACCTGCCTAAATCAATATAGCTTTATAATACAAAGGTTCATGGTTGCCTTAAATCTTTTCTTAAGACCCCGCGATAAAAAGCATTATAATATGACCTTTACCAAACTGTTTAGTTCAGAGTTTTCTCTTTAGAAGAAAAAAAAACACTACTAATAGACATAATAGATACTAGATAGATACACACTTTCACGTAATACATTAAATGATTTTAAAATATTCTTCTTCTTGGTTTATGGCAGTGATACGTTACCACAATTTTGCCAACGTCTAGGTGGGTGTAGATAAAATAAATTTGAGGGTCTAGATTGGTGGCTATCAGCAACACGTGCTTTTAATATCAAGCCGAACATCGAACCTCTCTTTTTAAATATTATCTAAAAATTAAATCAGAATAAAACACTTACTACTAATAGATCGACGGCCAAATACTAATACGCAAATTAAATTTAAGCAAGCCTTAAGACTCGTAATTTTGACAGAATTGTATGGCGAACTGTCAACTGGACCGGTTTAAGTTGTACTTAAACTTAAGTTGCGTTTCAGTATTCCGGCACGAGTCGATCGTTAATGTACTTAATACTATAGCTGACGATTGGTTTAATAACCCACATTGTTACGGTCGGGCTGAGACCTAACATGCATCGCTTTACATATCCACTGCATCATTAAGCATTGTAAGATGATACGGGTCTACCTCGTTTATATTATTGTATATGTATTTTAGTCTAAGTAGTTTTGAATCTAAAAACTCGACTTTTATAAGTAGACTTTGTAGAAGTAAGAGTAACTAATTCCCAGATCTGTTTACAATGATTTTGTTCTTTGCATTTTTTTATTGTCTATAATTTCGAAAAAAAAAATCAAGCGTGTCTTTTAAAATACCTAAAAATCTTAGAAAGCTTTAAAAAATATACAAAAATAAAAACACTATTATTTTTGTTGTTAAATTGGCAATCGGTTTAAAGTTTTTAATTAGCTTTACGAATAAACATTAGGAATACGAAAAAGCTACAACAATTTTGAAAACTTGCCAAATATAGACTAAAGTTTTGATCAAAGATATAGCAAGGATGGCGAACGGATGGCATCCAGTACAATATTTGGGGGACGTCACTAATCATCTAATTGGTTATGCACTACGAAAAAAGAGCCAATTTTTTTTTATTGAAAAACGTTTATTTTTGTACAAAGTTTCAAATGGCAGTTTCTTATTTGGGTACTTATACACTTCTTAAAAAAATTAAACTTCGGCACGTAGAGGTTTACATCTCTATATGGCGAAATACAGCCTAATTTTTATCGTGAAAGAAAGGATTCGCGATTATAAGCGATTTATATTCTTATCGGTATAATGCCAAAGAAACTGCGGGACACAACTAGTCTATACTAATATTATAAAGAAGTAAAGTTTGTGCGTTTGTTAAATTGTAAGAGGTAATCTCGGGATCTACTGAACCGATTTTAAAAATTCTTTCACCAATAGAAAGGCACCTTATTGCTAAGTGTCATAGGCTACTTAAAAAAATGATTGTTAACATTGTGTATTACGAAGTGGGCACGGGTTCGCTAGGCTAGTGTTTCATAAAAATATTGTATGACGCATTCAAAATACATAAAGCGTATCCCTACTTTTCATGTGTCAACGGCGGAAACGCTCAGTGTTATTGCGTTTCTTACAAATGGAATAATGAATAAAATGCATGATAAATGGGGTGACTCACACCTCAGAGACTTGCTCGGTATGAATACGATTTTATTTAGAAGCGTTTTTTGTTTATTTTACGGATGTAACGACCGTATTGGCATACGAAACGCTTAAACGATTTTTTAAACGAATTGTTTTTTTATCTTTTGGTGAATAAAAGTGCAGTCGGTCCATATTTTTAATTTATTCAGTACAACCCCAAAAAATATATAAATAATATTAGTAGCTACAGTCGCTTACAAAAGTCTATTATCACTCAATAAAACAAAACATCTCAACGCGTAAATTATTCATAGATTGATTCGGTATTCTTTGTTGTTTAAAAATTACAAACGATATTATTATTTTCACCTCTTGTTACTTATTTATAAAATATTTCATTTTGAACGTAATTTGTAATTTCTAACGTATAGATATGCTTTTGCAGTCGACTGTACTTATGGACAATTGCGTTCTAAATACTTACTTAATACGCTATAAACGCTTCGGTGAAGCTAACAAAAGTATCATCTAAAACAGTAATACTATGTGATAAATTTAAGAAAATAACATCAAAACCAAAAATTAAGTCATAATATTGCCTTTTTATAAAATTATTCTAATTAAATTTTACATAATTCAGTATTTGTATAACGAAACGACGCTAGCTTAGATATATCTAAAGATGTAACGAGTATTTAAAAACAAAACAAAGAAATTGCGCAGCGAACTTAGTGTTAATAATTTTGTAAGGCCCTAACACTGCCCGTGCGTACATACATTAAAATTATGAGACTGCATTGATGACGTCACTGTCTAGGACTCACTATTTTAAACTGCCACGTGCCAAATAATACGTGATCACAGTTAAATTGTCCATAAAAGTTTTTATTGTATGACGTAGAAAGGGAAAATTTAATTTGGAATTAAGCCAACATCGATTTATGTCGCCTATGTCGATGTGCCTAGCGAATTTATCTATATTATCGTAGAAAAAAAAATAGAGACCGATATTGTTTTTAGGTAAGACGTCCATTTACTTTAAATTTAAATTTCTTCAGATTCTTCTCCATAGCAATGCTCTGTGTATTTTTGAGTTTAATTAAAATAATACAATAGATAGTGCTCTATATGTATTATACCAATGTTTTGTTATTTTTATCGCAGGTGGGTCCAGAAGCGCAATATATTCAGGTAATTGACATAGCTGGCAACATTGCCTGCTCCGTCGTGACAGGAGAGTCATCGCTCGGTGCTAGACTCGCTTCCTCGCTGGAGTGGAGTGCACGAACGTCACCGCTAAGAATTTCCCGCCCGCCCGCAATGTTGCCATTGAATTGTCATCATTTGGCCTCCGCAGTCACTAGACAGCGACATGAAAAACGGGTAATTTCATTTTAGCTCCAATGAAAACTTTCTTTTGAAAGTTTTTTATACATATAATGCATTAATGCATTAGCATTACAATGCAAAATAATTATAAATAAGATAAGCTAGTAAGAACGAGTCCACATTTCTCTACTTTCTGAATTAAAGATTAGAGTCATGGCTCAAATAGAAGATAATTTATACCTTCAGATTAGGGATGTTTGGGAAGAGGTTATATCGGAATCGGAGTTTATAAATTTGGTTTATCGGAACCAAAACCGGAATCGAATGTGAAAAAATATCGGAACCGAAATCGGAACTCAGAAACATCCCTACTTCAGATAATATATGTATTATCTGAAGTTATAAATTATCTTTATTTATCTATTTATATCTTATTATTTTTGTATTTTTTCTCTTAAATAGTAACTAATACGTAGTTAATCTTACATTATCGTATCACGTATGTATATTCAAATTGTAAGTAAAGATGACGTTGATTTCTGAACGTACGTTGTTTCCGCATGATTGCGTGCGCCGTGCTTGTTAAGTTGAACTCAATTATAAGTTGCGTGAGTGTGAGTTGCCACTTAAATTGGAGAGATTGATAACTCTATTCTCAACATATTTCGAAAGAACATGGAACTATTTTTGTTGGCTTGAACAAAAAGTTGCCAAGGAACCAATACATAATAACGATAATGTCGATTGAATGCGAGGTAAAATAGCCTTTTAGCAAATTACATTTGAATAGTTTAAACATTTATTATTGAAAATAAAACATATTTTTTGTTATAGACATGATGAATATACCAACAATTCCGTCTTCCGTGAAATCTTGAATTCGGAAATAATCTATTCATGCAAATTTTTCATTACCACACTTAAGGTTTATAAAAATATAATATTTTTACGTTTGTAAACACTAAGCTGTGCCAGGACAGCAGTTTCTCTTACGTAAAATGCGACCTCATTTTTCATGTTCATCTTAATATATAGTGAAGGAAGGATTGATGTTACTTTCTTTGAATCTAAGGGAGGATAATCGGTCAGTCGAACAAGTCATTAACGGCAAAATATTCATACTCAAATACAATTTAAACACTCTTAAGTCTGGTAATTTTGACAGATTTGTATGGCGGACTGCCAAATCGGACCAAATTTAGTTTTACTTAAATTTGAATAGCGTTTCAGTATTCCTTATAGCTCTAGAATCTAGATATTTACTTGTTGTACTTTATATATGTTACAGTTAAAATTAGTTAGTAGTTAGAACGCGTTTTTCCTAGTTAGAACTAGTTTTTACTTAACGCCTTTGTTAAAACTAGAATTGACTAATGTCTGAATATAATATCGACTAAAAGAAAATTTTAGAGAACATTGACT
>DWAJ01004943.1:0-12161 GCA_018238005.1 Eurema mandarina | reverse complement strand
GTATGTGTTTTGTGGGTAAGCATGTGGAATGTATATGGTGAATTGATTGAGTGATGATGAATAATATCATGCGTGAATGATTAATTGGGGAAATATTAGGTGATATAAGCTAGTAAGGATTCAGTTTTTATATAGTCCTGCTGCATTAGCCAATCCGTAGTCTTCAGTTTAACTTTGTGTTTATTTAGGTCAATTATATCTAGTTCCTTCTGTAGTTTTTCATATATAAGAGCACTCAGGACATAGTATTGATGTTTTGCGAATGACGTTTTGTGTTGTATACATGGGGGGATGTATGTTCGCTTCCTAGGGACAGGGGGTGTTAAGCATCCATGCACTCTAAGAACAGAGTGAAGAACAAAGAGTTGGCGAACTGTTAATACTTTACAGTCTATATAAAGTTGCGTTGTTGGGTATCTATGTGGTTTCCTTGTCATAACTTTTAATATTGCCCTCTGCGCCCTCTCTGCCCTTAGAAGACAAGTTTTCGCTGCTCCACCCCAAGCAGTTACGCAATATCCAATGATCGATTGGCATAACGCAAGGTACACCATTTTAAGAATGTCAAATCCAGCAGATTCACGAAGAGATTTGAAAACGTGAATAAGACGAAGTGTTCGATTTGTTATTGTATCGAGGTGTTTTTCCCATCTTAACCCATCGTCAATATGGACTCCAAGGTATTTTACACTATCAGCCTTAGCAATGGTGGGACATGTGCATAATACCAGCCGATTGAGACAAGAGTGAGCTGTTATCGAGAAGGTGTTTGCGGGTTTGGTGTTTCGACGGATAGCAAAGGGTACAAAGTAAGTTTTACTTAGGTTAAGTGTCAGCAAGTTTATATCAAGCCAATTCAATATTTCAGACAGTGCAAATTCCGCCTTTGCTTTCACATCCTCCCAAGTACGCCCCTGAACTAGAATCGCTGTATCATCGGCATATGCATAAATCCTTGAAGATGGGATTGTCATGTTACAGAGGTCGTTTATGTAGACTAGAAATAGTGTGGGACCCAGTATGCTTCCTTGGGGTATACCGAACGACACAGACTCTTCATCGCTATAACTAGAATCTATTTTAACTCGCTGGGTACGATTACTCAGGTAATTTTTGAAGATCTCCAGTGCTATACCACGTACACCCATACATTCTAGTTTTAATATGAGGATGGGAATAGAAACTGTGTCAAAGGCCTTTGACAGGTCCAGGAATATTCCAAGGCACTTTGATCTGCTGTCCAATGCTTTGGCAATACATTGCGTTAAGTCCAGCACAGCATCCTCAGTGGAAACTCCTGTGCGGAATCCATACTGATTGTCAGCTATGGTTTTATACTTATTAAGAAAACTTCTAAGATTTTTGTTCAGAATCCGCTCAAGAATCTTTGAAAGTGTAGGCAGCACTGAGATAGGCCTGTAATTATCGACACAGTTTCTCTTCCCTCCCTTGTAGATAGGGTGGACTATGGCCTTCTTTAAAGAGTCTGGAAATACTCCCGTATCTATGCAAAGGTTGCAGATGTATGTTATTGGTGATACCAAAATGTGCCTACATGTCTTTAGAAGCGACGCTGATATACCATCCCAGCCTGTGGAACAGTCATTACGTAATTGCATTATAAGGGATTCTACCTCACATTCGTCGACATTTTGTATAACGAGTGAATTGGCCGGTGACTTCAATGCATTATTATCGCCAGCGCGTAAAATGCCTCGGTTTGGTCGCCTTTTGTATGGGTCATTTTGTATTTTTGTTGCCATGTTTTTACCTACATTACTAAAGAAGGAACAGACATTGTTTAAGGATGACTTGGGGTTGTCACATATTTTCAGCAGTTCAACGGGACTGGCTCTTATTTGACTAGTATTTGTTATTTCCTTAATTGTTCTCCATAACGCTTTTGGATTATTTTTTGACTTTTCTATTTCACTCTTCTCATGTTTTCTCTTCAAATTCCGTAGTAGCGTATTGCAAAAGTTTCGGTATCGCCTGTAAGTTAATTTAAGTATTAAGTTTTCTGGTGATTTTTTCGATTTTGTATGGAGTTTATCTCGATGCTTCATACATTTTAGGAGACCTGGAGTTATCCATGGTTTTATGGTTCTTTGTTTTCTAGGTACTTTAATTTGCTTAGTATGTTTAGATATAATTGATGTTAATAATGAAATTAGTTTATTCGTAGCTATATTAGCGTCTTTAATTTTGTAAATTTCCGTGAAATCAGTGTTTTCTATTTCTTGATTAATGGCGTCAAGATTGGCCCGAGATATAATAAAATTCTTGTTACGGTTTGGGTTTGTACTAGAAATCATAAGAACGATTGGTTTATGGTCTGTTATGTGTGATTCCACCACCAAGCTGGTGGCATTCAATTTTGATTTTAACAAAATATGATCAAGGCAACTATCCATTCTAGTAGGCAGAAGGTGGGATGGTAGTAGTCCAAAAGACGCATTTAGAAGGAGATATTCTAGTGCACGGTCACTCCTTCTACCCACCGTGATGTCAACATTCAGATCACCCACGGTGGTTATATTGGTGTGGTTGGATAATTCTGAATATATATTATTCAGACTATTCAAAAAGCTATCGAACTGATCTTTGCTACTATTCGATGGAGAGCGATATATCGCTAGTACCGTAAGCTTATTTTCTATTTGACATACTAGGCCGTTTGCATAACTTAAATTTGGTTCCCAGACCGTGATGTTTAACCCAATCTTAGTGTAGACAATTACCCCATCATTTTGATTCGTTATATTTATTGTGGAGTGCGGCTGGTATCCATTGAGCACTGGCAGGTTATTCACCTTACTCAGCCAGCACTCTGTCAAAATAATAATATCAAGATCAAGATTAATTACGCATAGCAATGCTTGAAGACCATCGAAATTTTTATTGACACTGCGAATATTTATGTGCAGTAATTTTATGCTACTGTCAGATGAGTTAATATATTTAATACATTCGTGCGGGTCACACGAGAAAGAGTTTCCAAGGTTATGATTGTCTAAGTCATAATTTATGCTATTTATATTAGCCATTTGAATTTATGTCGAGCACCAAAATGGGAGTTAGTGGTTTAGATAGTATTTGGTATTCAAGAAGGACATCATCTCTCTGTAACAGTAGTATAGTTTTGAAGGTAAGTGTAATGGTGTATATGTTATCATTATTTGTGTGTGAGTGAGGTTTTGAAATATAAAAAGTAATTAGTGTATAATATAAGAAAAAGTGAAATCTAGGTATAAACATTTTAGGGCTTATGATATGGGTTACAAGTATCAAAAAATATCCAAGAAACGATTTGGGGATAAGTTCAGATAGTCACATATTCTTCTCAGCGAGATCTTGAAGGCATTTCTCAGAGTTTATTAGCAAATGTTTGTCGCCAGTTTGCTTGCGAAGGAATATGTTTCCATTGCTCACCCAGCAAAATGTATAGCTATTTTTCTTCGCGTATTCTCTTGCCAAATAGAACAGCCGCTTTATGCTCGGAGGTAACTGTTCCGCCACATAGACTGCCTGCCGTTTCCCTGGTAAGCCGATCAATTCAGTATTTAGTTTGTTTTCTTTCGATACCTTGTTGTTGTAGGAACGGATTGCGGACAATATGTTTTGTTTTGTACGCACTGTAGTGAATTCAGCAATGATTGGACGCATGGAAGGGGCTGCTGTGCCCGATATCGGTTTCCCAGGCAGGCGATATACGTCACGGAGTTCGGTTTCGGGTATAGGTATTCCAATGAGTTTACCTATGTTGCAGACTGTTTTTATTAGGCCGGTTGTAGTATCACTAGTTGTTTCTGGTACATTTCTTATTTCGATCCCCGACGACCGTGTCTTGAACTGTAGATCAGAAATCTTCTTCTCAAGGTTTTCTATGTAGCTTCTCTGTTCTTGACGCTCTTTTTTGAACCCTTCTACCTCATTCTTTAAGACTTCGAATTTTTGGTTCATAAAAGTCATTGATCGCTCAATTTCAGCATTCGTTTTAGATATTTCCGCATTTGACTCTTGGATTTTTATATTTTGGGCCTTAATCTCGCTTATGTCGGTAACTAATTTTGACATCAATGCGGTTTGTTCTTCTAAAATCTTAGTGATACGGTAGTCTTGATCTTTTTTCCAAGTGTCAAATAAGTATTGTATATCCAGCTGGCCACGAGGTGAGTGTTCAGGTCTTGGACGTTTGTGTCTACTTGTAACATATTCGTTTATCTCAGACGCCGAGTTGATGTCAGGTTCTGACTGAGTTTGAGTCAGATTAATATTCTGAGGTCGCGGAGGAGTTCGCTGTACACCAGCCATTTTAACAGATTTTAAAAATTTATTAAATAACTTTAATTTGTCCGAAAGATTTATTAGTTTTATCCCTTTCTAGAAACCAGTCAAGGTAAGAACACTCGATGAGGAAAATTTATCAAATTTAGCCAATCACAATTTAGAGGCACAAAATCTGCGCAGAACCAACACACGTCCACTCATGTACGCGTCAGTGACCAAAAATCCATTTACTATCCTTTGCAAATTTGAATATATTAACAATTTCAAATTTCAAATAAATTTATGAAATTTGTGCACTCGGTGATTTGAACTCGGAACTTGTAGATTTATGTCCACAGGGTAACTAGTTGAGCTAACTGGGCGTTATAAGCAGAAGCGAATTTGTCTATGATATGCAACTATTAAAAATACGTTATGAATGTCAAGGTTTTAGAACAAAGAACAGGGATTATCACTTTCACTTTTACACTGAATAGTTTTAGCCGGCTGTTATTGTTAACTAGTTTCGTTTAGTTTTAAAATAGGTTTATGAGATACGTAATATAATTGTTATTTAATTATACACTAAGATTTACAAAAATGTTTTTCACTTTTTACACTGAATAGTTTTAGCCGGCTGTTATTGTTAATTAGTTTCGTTTAGTTTTAAAATAGGTTTATGAGATACGTAATATAATTGTTGTTTAATTATACACTAAGATTTACAAAAATTTTCTATGAAAAAGCACTGATTTTTTAACACTTCAGGAAACAAAACGTTCGCGTGTTATCGCGTCCGCGCCATCTGCCAAACTGGAATAATATAACTTATTTATACCCAATAAACTTACCGTTGTTAAATTAAAACCAATAAAAAGCATACATATTAAGTACTAAAACAAGGAATTACGATGTCGCATATTCGAAATAACCAAACTATAAGGAAACCTTTTAACAAACATTGTATTAACATTAACAGTTCATTGTTTAATGGCTGCTAGCGAAATAATAAAGCAAGCAATTTTATTTGTTAAACACTCTTAATAAAAACAAATAATGATTACAACGTTTCGACATCCATCTATTAAGTAAAAGTCAAATATATCTTTATTCAACTAGAGACCACTACCATTTCCAGAGAGACCGGCAAGAAACTCTGAAAGTTGTTCTTTTAAAATATAAAGATACAATTATTGTAATATATATATCCATAACAGCTCAAATATTATTTATCAGAGTCTAGTAGTACCTACAAAAAGGTTTTGTAATATTATGACGATTTAATCGTGTGATTATAATTATATGTAGCCTAGTTGTATGAAGATATATTATTACAATTTTATGGCCCACCAGTCGATATTCGATTGCTCAAAGAGAATCTGCTTTGTTAAAAAAACTGTTTTAGAACCTTCTCCAAGAACTTAGATGAAGCGAAGATATTATAGACTAAAAAAGCATGTTGGTTTTCAAGTCATAACATTTTACTGTGACAAAAAACACTACAATTCTGGAACATAGCTAAATCTAATACTTAAAAATAATGTCATGCTTTAAATACTTCCATATTATTTGGAAGCCTTCCACATCCAAATTTGAACTAAAACTTGCTACGAACCCAGCATGGCCGAATCGATATCAGTTCACGGGGTAATTGTGACATGGCCCGTGAGAATATTCAATTAAGTCCAACTTAATTGCAACTTGATAAAGTTAAGTTCTAAGTGAACTATCTTCCGTCCAGTTAACTGTCCATTATCATTGCCTTTGTGCGTCCTGGTCTTCTAATTGGGGGTGGGCGTGGTCATAATGTGGATAAGGCTTTATTTTTCTAAATATTAAAACTTATCCATCACAGATTTACAGATTCTTCTTGATTCTAATTTTATGACAGACTGGAGTAACAATTATTAAATTAACTATACTAAAATGGCGTTCTAAATTCTTCGTGTTTCTATATAGTTAAGTAAAAGTTCAATGTCTGCCATGTTGCTTTGAAAACTGTTAGTGCGAACAACCCGTGAGTAACTTCATCTTCCGAATGGACTACTGACAGTTTACAACTCTAATAAATGACGTTGACATTCGCCAATCCATAGCATTAATATATTTGGACCAATATTGCCATTATAAAAAATTTTATGTAAACTTAAATAACTCTAAATTTATTGATTTATAAAGTCCTTATACAGGTTAAAATAAAGACATGCAAAAATCAATTTCTTACAGGCAACTATACGTTTATAATAAAACAAGAAAATAAATCTAATTTAGCGAGTTAGAAACATTTATAAGCTGTGACATTTACGGCCAAATACTCATACGCAAATTAAATTCAAGCACGCCTTAAGATTCGTAATTTTGACAGAATTGTATGGCGAACTGTCAAATAGGACCGGTTTAAGTTGTACTTAAATTTAAGTTGCGTTTCAGTATTCCGGCAATAGTATTCAAAATATTATTGTTTTAAAGTACGTGTCCATGTGAGCTATCCCGTCGTCCGGCCAGTGGCGGTCTAATCGAATTATTGTAAGGCACAATGCGGCAATCAACACTGACCGTCACTTTACAGGTGCCTTTATTGTGAATATACTTGCTTACTTTAGGCGAGACTGGAATTCAGAAAATGTATATTATTGACCCTGATTTTAGCTTTGAATTTGTGCTTCGATCTCTTTGAACAGAAAGTTGAAATGGTACGATTATGTGATACTGTGATAGCTAATTGATCAGGCAAAATTAATTATTTTTATATTATTACTAATCAAGTTGTAATACTTGTGTTTAGAGTATTAATTTTATTAAAATTTCCAACGAAAGCCTTAAATATTTATAGACATTATATGTATCAATCGATATTTTCTATTGAAAATAAGTAAATTGAAATTAATATGAGCTTTAAATGACTATATAGACTGCGTAGTTTATAAAATATTATACTGAACACTGGCAACAAAAATAAATCTTCATAAAAAATATGATCCAAGTTAAACATAGTCCAATACAAATGTCCCTGATGGTCAATGATTGTACATAATATTATTTATGTTTAAAGAAAACATAACGTTTATTTCGTGAACGATTCGTTTAAACATAAACAAATCCGACAACTATTACGAAATGGAAACATGTTACAGACATTATTCGCACGATTTTAGGAATTACAATACCAAATACAGCTTGAAAACTTTAACATGGAATCTAACTTCGAACATAAAAAGCTTTCTACACAGCACGTAGTTGTATCAAACGTGTACCACCATATTATGAGAATATATAATATAAAATAATTATTAATTCATGTACAGACGTAACCTTAAAGTATCGCAAAGTAGTGGCAATGAAATACAACAAATAAGGCGAGGCTTTTTGTCGAAACCGCATTTATAGCGAGACAATAGCTACTATATTACCGGCACAAATAATTTTTTGCAAGTCACAATTGTCTATTTTTTACTTGTCACACAATACATCGAACATAATAGGCTATTGTGTTTTAAAATTTTAATCAACTACCCTCAAAGGAGATGTTGTTAATAATTTTGCATATCCATCCACATTGCCTTATGGAAACGAGCAAAAAGTAAGTTAGAACCATAGATGTATAACGTATAGACTGATAGTCCCTTAGTTATCGGTCCGCGGTAAGTGAAGCCACAACTGTCCATATAATATATATGTAGGTGTTAGAAGCACGTTCTTATACTCGGTGACACAGACAAGCCCATTGTGCTGCTATAAGAAATTAACGCTATAAATGTGACAAAACTGAAATTAACAAAAACATACAAATTCTGATGCAATGTCCTATGATGCAAACGACGATGGTCAATATAGTTAGACAAAATTGTCTACGTTAAAATGGCTTCACTTTGCATGCTCTCTCTGAGTAATGCGACTCTAAGAGTAATTACTCTATAGTTAGAACGATTCATATATCCAACAATACAATGCTAATTAACATCGGGAATCGAATTCTGTTTTTAGATCGACTTATTGGGAGTCGATTCAATAATGGACTCGTCAAAAAAAGTAAAAATGTCCGAGGTATGACTTTATATCGGCCGCACGCAATAAACCGAATACCAACGGTTGTAATCGTTAAGCTGATGTCTGTTAATGTAAATGTATCTTTGAACGATTTTGCATAGACGTCGTGTTAGTGTACTTATAGTAGGTATTATCTTCACGCAAATGTTTAAATTTTATTAATTTCTTATTTGTAAGTCTTTGACTATTGGTCTTACCCGTATCATTTCATTCCCATGAAAGTCAATAACAAACGGACAATTTCAATTAATTTTATTTATAATAATCGTCACGAATGTTTAGCGATTGACGAGAATAGCTGCGCATCGGTAGAATCGCGCTCGTAATTGACGTATTAGTGCGAGAAAGACAACACGACTGGGACAACCAATCAACGCTCGCGCCGAGCCAAAGCTGGATTCGCCATTGGTAGGTACTATTAGTTGAATATACTTAAACTTAGTTGGTACAAAAGGCTAAAATGCATATAATTGCAAAATTAGATTTTATTAGAAATAGAGAGGTCAAGTAAAGCTTAACAGGCGGACTTTTCTATAAAACTAAATTTTACTAAATGTGTTGCGTAACTCGATAGCAGCTGAACCTATTTCGATAATACTTTTGTAGAAAATTTATTGAAGTTCGAGGACAGTTCATAAGCAGTAAGCGCAAATGCAGCGTAAAAGAAGTCTCGTCGGGGCAACTAGTTTTTGAAATAGGTATCTAATACCGGAATACTGAAACGTAACTTAAATTTAAGTACAACTTAAAACGGTCCGATTTGACAGTTCGCCTTACAATTCTTTCAAAATTACGAGACTTAAAGCGTGCTTAAATTTAATTTGCGTGTGAGTATTTGGCCGTAAGTTAAATTCTTATAACGACGTTGTTAAGAGCAAAAAGTTAAACAAATAAGATACATATTAAAAAGTTAAAACCCATTTATTAATAACCTAATACACTCCACTAGATATTTACAAAAAAGACGATAGGTATTAATATCTATTTTCCCTAAATAGGAGTGTGCAGCTTCCTATTTTGCATACAAAATTTAAACCTCACAACATAATATGAAAAGAATAATTAAACCTATAACACTATTCCTACTATTAAATACACTTGTGTGATCTATTTATATACAAAAACAATTTCACGAAACAATCTTTTATCCCGGCAGATCTAATAATAAATTAGACAAAAACAAGATTTAACATTATCCGCGGGTCGAATACAGAAAAATAATAACGTTCGGGACTGGCAATACAATTTGTTGGGGGGTTTTGGGGTGGGGCAATTAGGTCGCCTCGGGTCAATAAGATAAAAGCATTGACGATAGACTAAGAGCCATTGCAACCTTTATTTATTATGACTAACTAGCCCGCTGCGTCTTCGCTCGCATATATTATTAGGTATTCATGTTTTATATAATATATGAACCTTCTTGAACCAGTCTAATTTTAAAGATTTAGGGATACATAGGGATATTATGACGACCGCTTGGCGCACACTGTTAGTAGCACAACTGCTTTCTGCGCGAAGGGTCGTGGGTTCGAGCCCCACACCGAAAAAATATATTTGTAATTTACATTTGTGTTTTTCTGGGGTCTGGGTGTTGCTATGTATTGTATGTATGTATTTACAAAAGAAAAGTGAAATGTATATGTAATTTATTCCGTTATCTAGTAGACATAACACAAGCTTCTGCTTAGCTTGGAACTAGATGGCGCTGTGTATAAATGTCCTGAAAATAGTTATTTATTTATTCATTATATAGGGACAGAGGAAGTGACGTTGTTTTGTACTATTTAGTGAAGATATGGACGTCAAATTGGTTCTGAACATACATAACATTAAAAAATGGGTATTAAATTTTCTCTATATTATTGTTTCAAATCAAATGTCAAAATCTTTGCTTGCTTTTCTCATAATTTGAACTCTTATTATTGTATATAATTTATATAGTTTCTTCCCAAAAACCAGAAGATAACCAACAGGAGCTCATAGACTGACGTGTGTACAAATGAAATAGATAACACAAACATCGGCGACGCCGTATTGGATAAGAATTGATAAGTATTAACAACTTTTACCAACTTTCTGCGCCGAAATGTGACCTTACTGCTTAGTTCGTTAAGCTCTATGTTAATTACGTTATTGAAATATTGCCAATGTTAAAACTAATGTAGACTTCTTACCATATTATTCAGAAAACAATTACTAATTTTATTAGCCTTCTAGATTTTGTTATAGACTATATTATAAAAGGCCCCTCTTCGCTCGCATATATAATTATATAGCTATCTATCTTTTAAGTTTTTTCGAACTGCACACGGTGTGCAAATTTAATTTAAAATCGGTTCAATAGTTTAGAAGCTAATCGCGAACAAACAACGTGACACGTAATTTATACTTATAGGTATATTGAGATTTTTAGCGATAATATTGTTTAATATTTCATTGACACTATACTTTTGAAAATATGAAAAACTAATTTGGACTAAAACTACATACAAAAATCTTTCAATCTTTTATTGTTGAGCATTATTCAATTCCCATTTTATATAACGCCAATAAGACGTAAGATCAGATAAAATGCAAAAACAATACCCTCAAAAACGCCAACCAAGTAATACCTGTTCATTGTGAAAATGAAAACTTTAGTAATTAATAATCCGTTACGAGCATTGCTAATGACATTTTAATGAATTCCTTTATTAAGGACATCGATTAGGGATTATTGAGCGATCGTTTTTACGATTGTGTTGAAAAGATTCAGTGGGTTTATCTGAGATCTTTATAAGCGAAGTTTGTTTCAATTGTATGTGGAACGTTGAAGAGAGATTGAAATAATTGGTGCCACTGATTAGACAGTTATTTCAGACATTGAGTGTTGGCTTGTGTAAGAATCTATGAGCCTACGACAATTACGATAATCTTAAATATACGATACTACAATAATTGTAGGTTAAAATAATATGCTTTAAATTTTTGATATGTTCCAAGTTTCCCTGTATTCCTCCACTTATGAATACGAAAAATAATAAATCATATTTAAAAGTGTAATTGGTATATGTGTAATAAACTAGTTGTGTCCCGCGGTTTTACCCGCGTAGTTCCAGTTCCCGGGGCAAAACCGGTGTAAGCTATCTGTTAAGTAAGATCAAACTGCACATGGTATGCAAATTTAATTTAAAATCGGTTTTGTAGCTTACGAGTCAATTATGGATAAACAACGTGACACGTAATTAATATAATATGTTGAGCTGTAAAATAGAGAGACATAACAAAACTTATGGTAGAGCACAGGAAAGTGAGATCCCTACAACCAAACAAAAAACATTATATAATTCTATAAAAAACATTATATATTCTTGTGTATCTTATTAAATGCTGTAAAATGCCTTTAAGTCTTTTAACAGGTTGATCGTAGCGAAGAACGAATAAAAAAATATACCTACTAATAGTATTACTATAAGAATATTTTTAATTTGTAATATACCTACTACTAAGTATTAGTATATTTTTTAATTCGTGCATAGGCACAATATGGAAGAAAATTGAGTTCATAATATAAACTCAGACAGACTTGTTTACTTTCAAATCGGAAATCTAAATCTATTTATATGTGAAAGCAAATAAGACAAAACATATTCCCACACAATTAAAACAATGATCACTCAATATTGTTGTCTCAGTAAGTCTTAAAGTTTGAAGTGTAGGTGTTTACTTTAAATAATACTAGGGGAGACCGGGTACAAAAGTAACGGCGGGTCGAAAGTAACAAATGCTTTCTAGATTTATCTAATGGTCGGACAGCGCTTTGCCGCTGTCAGCCGATAGCCAGAAGCACCCCCCTCAATCGCATT
>DWAJ01004942.1:0-12166 GCA_018238005.1 Eurema mandarina | reverse complement strand
CCACAATATAGCTTATACATCAGAATAACACATAGGCTACAATTTTTGAGGATTGTAAGGGAGGAAAGGGAGGGTCACAGTTTATATGAAAGTCCACGCGAACGGAGTCGCGGGCAATAGCTAGTACTTGCATAAAATATGCGTGCAAAGCCAGGGGCTGGTCGCCCCGGATATACACAAAGGTTTTGTAGCACTGACTAGGTACAACATTGGACTTAAATTCCTAGTTTTTCAATTACAGAGCATCGGGCAATTTTTCCATCAATGTCAAGTTATAAAAAAATGTTGTTTTCTGGCACTGCACATGCAATAACACGCATCCAGCGAATTTGAGAGTTTTCGATTTATGATTGACGAAAGATGTAGATAAAACATTCAACGTTCAACATTATTCCGCATTATGCGGAATTATCCTTTAATTGGAAAACTGGGATATAACCTAATTCCGGCCAAAGTTCACGCGCTGAACCTTAAAACCGTCAAGTAAGATAAGAGAAAATTATGAACCAAATACTTTATCTTAGAAAATATGTTAAAAACTAGACATATAAAGACATACCCTCAGTCCTCTGCATGCTGGGAGCGGAGGTGTCACTGACTGACACGGGAAGGGTGACTACAGCTGCTACCTCCCTGTCCAGGTGCTCGGACACCACCACCGTGCCATTGGGAAGCACTTCGAACCACGTGGCTAGAGTTCCGTTGTCTATAACCTGGAATTTTTATAAGTTGTTTCAAGTGATGTCTATGGTTAACAGTTTCAGACTTAAACTGTTACTTATACTACTACTAGCTGCGGTTTTACCTGCGAAGTTTTGATATTTTTGTCAATGCCGTGATAAAAATCTAGGGTCTAATCAGAACACATCATTCACGTTCATAATATTACTAATATTATAAAAATCATGTCTCCAGATAACGGGTACAATTATAATTGCCTAGCTATTTGTAATTTGTGGATTCATTTTTGCGAACGCCAAAACTAAAGGCTTAGCAAAGCAACATGGCCGCGCAGACTGACGCGCATCCTTACCCTTAGACACACACAACATCTGTCCCACTCACCTGCTGTCCCCCTCTATCCACGGCGCGCACAGGCCCCGCCCCCCGCCCGTACAGCAAGGGGGCGGAGCTATCCGGGTCGCTGGCCAATAGCGAGTGGACGTGAGCGCCCACAGGAGCGTCCGCAGACACGTCCGCGCGCTGCAGCGGCGGCGTCAACACTGGCGGCTTGTCGTTCACGTTGAGCACGTGGACCGTCAGCTCTGTGCTGCCGGAGAGGCTGGGGATACCTGTTGAAAAAATCTTTATAAAGCGAAGCATATAGATATAAATCTGAATATATAAAGAGAGTCTGGTACATAGTTAATAGTATCGCCCATTTGATTAAAAATTGATTTCTACTACGCAATATCGATCTATATGATTTTAATCTTAATGGAACCGCCTTGTTTCAAACAAGTCTATTTATCAAAAGACCGCTTGTAGAAGTAAAACAACCTAAAAACAACACTTACTGCATAAAGTGACACACGCAAAAAGAATTTACCTCCCACAAAAATAGCAATATTTAAATAAAGTATGTTACTAGTTATTATATTTCATTTATCTTAGTCGCGACTTCAAAAGTCACTTACATATGACGTAACTTTAAGAAATAAGGGGGGGAAACCAAAAAAAATACACGAGAGAAAGGGGGGGGGGTGTAAAATCCTTCAACATAGCGTTGTTTAATAACTTACCAGCATCAGTAGCAACAATAACTATCCGATACGTATTCCTCTTGTCGTAGTCCAGCCTAGCGGCTACGGTGACCAGGCCAGTGGTGGGGTGGATGGTGAAGGCGTCCAGGGCACCCTTCTGTATGGAGTACTTGATCTCGGAGTTCACTCCGCTATCCAGGTCTGTAGCGTGAACTGCTGCTACTTCTGTACCTGAGGGGGCAAAAAAGTCTGTCTGTAAAGTCACTTTACTGAAAAAACTTGAACGTGATAGCATCATAAGAAAATTATGGAATGGTATCATTTTTCCCAATTGTGTCTTTTTGTCGCTCGTCCCGCGCTCTCGCTTGTACTTCTTGCAATAAATGGAGCGCCTCAGAGTAAGGTAACACCGCATGAGTCATGTTTCAAAGTTTATATGAAAGTCCACGCGGACGGAGTCGCGGGCAACAGCTAGTTTTCTTATAAGCGATAAAAATGTGGAAAGATAGATTTTTCACGTTGAAACAAATCTAAAATTGAATAGTAATTTAGTTAAACGTTAAAATTAACTAAATCTTTTATTAGTTATGCTCCATATTACTAAATCACAAAGGTATTCCTTTCTCGATTGCCCCTTTATTTGGTTCAGAAGAAGTCGATCATGAACATTATATATTTATTTAGGTCTTCGCGACACAGTTTCGCCTAGTGTGAAAGCCACTGATGTGTGATATGTAATGTATGTTGTTTAAATAAATTTTTTTTATTCATTTTTCATTTTTTCATGCATTACCTATCTCCCTATCTGATTCAAAGTTGATCATGATCATGCAGGCAACAAGAGTTATAACTCATGTAACATGGTCGAAAGGTCGTTTATACTTACCAATGGCGGCGTCTTCAGTGATATCGGCCTCATAGCGATCTGTGTCGAAGGCTGGCGCGTGGTTGTTGACGTCTCGAATTGTTATCTCGACTCTGCACGTTGTGTTGAATATCCCGTCTGATGCCTTAAATAAATATATAATAAAAGTATTTATTTTACCCGGTAGTTGCCGTGGCAATACCGGGGCATACCGGGCATACCGGGCAATACCGGGGTATAATGTACCTTATGTGTTAATCCAAGGTCTTATCTAAAATTAGTTTGAATTAAACTTTATTACATACATCGCCACAAAATTCCGCGTTATATTGTGACGTAAGGCTTTCTAACAAAGTGTCAGTGCCTGACTTTGAAAGGCTTTTTTTTTCTTTAAGGTTATACTGATTACAATGGACACACATAAGAACATCTTTTTTTTTATAATGTATATTGTTTGTATAGAATGTCATCTTATACAATTAACGCATATACCTTCTAATACCCCAACAGTTTTCTATTTAAAATGTTTAAAAGAACTACTGCAATGTTTTTTTAAGGTTGAATATATCAATTTTAGTTAGTTATTTTAATTGTCTTTAAAATTGAGATATTCATTTATAAATAAACTAGCTGTTGCTCGCGACTTCGTAGCCGTCGGATCTATTTCTATTATTATGTTATAGTAAGTCAATCTTAAAAGATAGACATATACTGTCGCAAACTTTTTTTGAACAAACAAACTCTTCAGCTTTATATATTAGTATAGATATCTCAATAAACACCCATTATCTCTTTCTTTCTCTCTCTCACATACACACGCACAAATAGACCCATACACACACACACACACACACAAACATCATAATACTCACCAGCACAGTCAATATGATCCTATTATCATCAGTAGAGTGTACACCACCGGTTTCCGGTCGCACCAGTATCCGCCCGGATGTCGGGTCAATCCAGAACGGATGGCCCGGGGGGTCGATGATGGAGTACCGGATGTCGGATGTGGCATCTGGGTCTCGGGCTTGGACCTGGTTATAAAGGCATAGAATGGGTCATTAAGGCTTAATGCACGGGTCAAATGAGGCTATAAGTCTTTTGTCTTTGACTTTGGACTGGAGGGAAAGAGATAATAATAAAATAACGAAGTCTTAAGGAAATAAAAAAGTTCTTTTGATAATTTAAAGGTATAATATTTTTTTGTAAAGCTTTCTTTTCTTAAAAACTCTTTGTTAATGCTTTAATAATATTAACCCTTAAAGCTTACAAAAATGATTTTTTATGAAATTTCAAGCTTAAGTGAAAATAATCTTTGAAATAAGGCAAATATATAACGGTCATTAAAGTTATAAGAATAAAAAATAGTTTCAAATTAATTTTTTCTTGTGCCACGTTATAGTTTTAAATGAGCGATATGTGTGCGAGTGTGTATGTGTATGTGCGAGTGTGTATGTGTATGTGTGAGTGTATGTGTGTGTGTATGTGTGTGTGTGTGCGTGTGTGTGCGTGCATCTAACCTGCAAGTCCGGCTCGAACTTGGTAGCGTCCTCGTCGATGGAGGCCCTGTAGGCGGCGGTGAGGCAGGCGGGGGGACTGTCGTTGGAGTCCGACACCGCGATGTGCAGCGGCGCCGCGCGGGACTGACCCCTACCGTCTTCATCTGTAGCCTGGAACATTCACTACTATTTACTATGCATTCATATAACTATACTAATATATAAAGAAGTAAAGTTTGTGTGTTTGTAAAATTGTAAGGGGTAATCGGGATCTACTGAACCGATTTTAAAAATTCTTAAACAGAAAGCCACATTATTGCTGAGTGTCACAGGCTATATAAAAATGGAGAGTTAACAGTATTCCCAATAAAGTGGACATGGGTCCGCTAGTATTTAATAAAAGAGGGTGTCTGTGTAGTACAAGCTGAGCCCTCTCCATTTGCGTGTTGTTTATACTTATCTGTATTATTTTCATGTACAACAACAATAAAGAACTATTTTATTTTATTTGACATATGTAAAGACAGTCACAAATACAAAAATAATTCAAAGAAGATAAATCCCGAGAAAATGTCTATGCTTTATTCTGCATTTTAAATTTTATTGTTTTTTGAACTGATTTTACAATAAAATCAAATGTAATAGTATCAATAATGTAGAATATATACTAGTAATATAATATTAGTTATTAATATTATATTTCTGAACTATTACAATAGTAAGGAAACCTGCATTCCTTGTCAAGAGACAAACAAAAGACAGCAAAAAAAACCTAAACTTATGATATTAATAATTAATTTCAAATTTTTAAGTTTAAATAACTCAATTACTTTTTTACCTTTGATCTATACCAGTAACAATCTTAACTTAATATATTATTCAGCTTTATTTAAAACACATTACCTTATACTGCAAGAAATAGTCCTTCCTAGTCTCGTAGTCCAGACAGGGAGGCTTCCCCGGGGTGGCGCAAGGGGCAACCGTAATGACCCCACTTCTGTTGTCTACGTGAAACAACTCCGCCCCATTCCCCGACAACTGGTATATTATGCCTTCTGTACCGAATCTGGAAAAGAATGTATGACTAATGCCGGAATACTGAAACGCAACTTAAAATTAAGTACAACTTAAAACAGTACGATCTGACAGTTCGTCATACAATTCTATCAAAATAACAAGTCTTAAGGCGTCCTTAAATTATTTGCGTATGAGTAACTGGCCGTAAGTTTCACAATTTATAAGGATTATTAATAAAAGAGGAAATAAAAATATTTTATAACTTATAACCTCTTTCTCAAAGGAACTCCTTTCAAAAATATTATATACCCTTCCTGCAATGCACTATGCGGTACTAAGATAATAATTAATTAACTTTAAAAAAAATAAAAACCGACTTCATGATACTTCACCTATTCAACAAAAAAATAATCGTTCAAATTGATTCATAATTGGTGGAGATATTGCGTATAAAAAAGTTCATCCGCAATTTTCCACCCTTGGGGGTTGTTTTTTATTATTAAATTTAAATGGGACCACCCTTGAGGTAGATTAGTACCTATACGCCGAAAAATATTTGTTCAAATCGTTTCATAATTGGCGTAGTTATCGCGTAACAAACATAGAAAAAAAACATATGGGTCGAATTGAGAACCTCTTCCTTTTTGAAGTCGGTTGAAAATGTTAAAAACCCAAATTCTGTTATAACTGAATTTAAAAATCTTATGTCAAGTGCAACCAGCTCCTTGCTTACGATTCATTGGACGCCTCGCAATTGAAATTGGGTCAGATTAAAATCACATGGTACTAGTTACCTGCCAGTATCCCGGTCAGTAGCCCTAATAGCTACTACCCGGGTACCTCCTGGGGAACCTTCAGCCACGCTGGCAGAGTCCGGCTGCTCCACGAACTGGGGCGCGTTGTCGTTGACGTCACTGAGAGATATGGTAACACTGGCTTTGGACGAGAGACGAGGGTTTGTGTGGAGCTCTTCGGCTATAACCTGAGTTATAAAGTTTGTTTGTTTATTTTAAACATTTTGTTGTATATAAAAATATTGACACACAAAAAATAACATGTACAAAAGGCGACCTTATTGTTAAGTAGTAATCACTGCCAGACAGACAACCTGAGTATTACGGAAAATGACGAAAAATATAATATACATAATAAACAAAGAACCTACATATCATTCATGTACGAATGCATAAATTACACAACCAGTTTGTTGATGTTTAAAAGGTTGTCTATATATATAAGTGATAGGGATCACTATGAAGAGATTTCTTCTAGAAGATTGAAGGCGGAAGGCCGCCTATTCTTCTACTTTGTACATTCAATCAGAAAGATGAACTGTATATGACGAGCGCTTGGCGCAGTTGTAGCAAAACTGCTTTTTGCGCGAAGAGTCGTGGGTTCGATCCCCACACCGGAAAAACATATTTGTAATTTACATTTGTATTTTTGTGGGGTCTGAGTGTTGCTATGTATTGCATGTATGTATTTACAAAAGAAAAGTATGTATATGTAATTTATTCAGTTATCTAGTTGCCATAACGCAAGCTTCTGCTTAGCTTGGAACTAGATGGCGCTGTGTATAAATGTCCTGAAATATTATTATTATTATTGTGTAATAAAGGGTAAATAATTAGTACTCACTTCTAAAATAAACTTCCTCTGATTGGGGTCTTCGTAGTCCAGGGTAGAGTTGAGCCTGAGGGTGACGGTGGCGCTGCCCGTGGCGGTGCTCGGCTCCACCAGGAACGCGCCCATCTCATCGGACAAACGGAGGGAGAATACCGAGTTTAGACCCTGGAAATGTTGCATATTTTTAGTATCACTAAACATAGGTGGCATGAAACTTTTTGATGACTTTGATGAAGCAAAAGCTTTGAAACTTTTTTAGTATTACAATTTTTTTTGTAAAATAGGTAAAAACAAGATATTTATGGCCATATAAAATTTCACTAATGAATCATCAATAGCAGTGAAAATATTATAGAATTAAATATTTTTTTAATGAAATTACGGCCCGGTGTGGAAATAAGCTTAGGTGCCAAATACGACAGCGTAACATAGTGACATGCCCTCTCTTTTCTTCATATTATACTTTTGTGAATATTAGCTTAAATAAAACAATTATACAAGTTTTTGCACTAAATAGATTCAGGTACTGTGAATAAGATTGTGATAATAATAGATACATATTGCTCACAACTTTGCAAAAAGTCAAGTCAAATATAACTCTATTCAGCAAGGCTACATGTAGTAACACTTTTGAATCGTCCTAGTATTACATTACAATCATTTATTACCAGGCAGGCAGTTTCTACGGAGAAGAACCGGCAAGAAATTCTGATAGACCATCTTTATTCCAAGAGTTTTTCTTCAATATATCCAATCATGGTTTATGTTTATAATAAGCTTTCTATCAAGGCTTTTAAACTTAGAACTATTAAGATCCTAGACTCCTTAATCCTGAGTATAGACCACTCACCACATCAGTATCCGTGACCACCATATCCAAGTTAGGCAGCGGAGTCCCCACAGGTAGACTTTCAGGTATCTCCACGTAATACTCCCTTTTGTTGAACCGAGGTGGTTCATCGTTGACATCTTTTATGGAAATGGTCACGGTGGCTACGCTGGATGTCAGGTTTGATATAACTGGTATACCGTTGACTATTTCTGATGCCTGTAAAAGAAAATAATACATAGATTTTTTTATATTAGGGTTCATCAAACCAATGGAAATTTAAAGTCTGTATAGTAAGTTACATGTGTGTCTATTTAGAACTCCTGATATTAAAGTATCATATATGTATGTGGCATATGATCAAGAGTTCTCCTGGCAATCAATCTCCTCTACCCATGAAAAGTCCCTTAGCTAAATGCCTCTGACATAGTTGACTAAAATAGATATAGACAAAAAATAGAATAAAGGGATCACGAAAAATGGCCTCCAATGTTATCACTGCACGTTTTTAGAAGAGCGGTAACATATAACTCAGTATGTAATAGAATAATAGAGTTAAGTTAAAGTGGCCTAAGTGAACTTACCCGCACAGTAAGATTAAGTGGTGAAGAAGGGTCAGCCAACGCTTCTCTATCCAAGGGTTTAGCTGTTTTTAGCTCACCAGTCTTGCTGTCCAGCCAGAAGAAATCCAGGGGGTCTGGAATACAATGGAGAAATAAGTTTTTGAATGGGCAATCTGCCTATAATAACTTGGTTTTATATACATTAACCAGCTGGAGGCTCGGCCAACATATATCAAATTTTAATACAATTTCCAAGTCTAGAATAGCGTTAAAATGAACAAGTAAACACTACATATTATATTGGTATAGGTATACCTCTTTACATTTGTAGAGTACAATAAGTTTGATCACAGTGAAGTGGTATGATTATTTTGTCTTTACGCTGAGTAAGAAGCGTCCTTTGATATTTATATTAAAATACTATTAGCATAGACATATAACGCATAGACTGATAGTCATATCATATCATAGTAGTGTTGGCACTACTTTTAACAACAATCATAGCATTTTTTTAACAATGGCACTTTTTAATTAATTATAATGGCACTGTTTTTTAACAAATATAATGACACTTTTAACAAGTATAATGGCACTATTTTTTAACAACTATAGTGGCACTGTTTTCTAACAACTAATATAATGTCACTGTTATGCTAAATCATTTATTAACTCATACTTACTAGTAATCAGTTGTAGGCTTACATCCCTCGGTTGAGCTCGGTCAGCGTCCCTGGCCTTTATAACCAGAGCTACAGAACCCACCGGGGCATCTTCAGAAAGACTCCCACTTAGCCCTCCACTGAACATCGGGGGGGAGTTCTGAACGTCCATCACTTTGACCTCCACGGGGGCTGTAGAGTTGAGGGTACCATCCTGGAGAAAGAAGAGTTGTTATAAATCCCTACTAATACATATTATAAATACAAAAGTAACTCTGTCTGTTACGCTTTCAAGACAAAACTAATGAACCAATTGTAAAGAAATTTGTACACTGGTACACAGATGGTCTAGACTCTAGGGCCTGAAAAAAAACGTTACAGGCTAGTTTTTAACTGGAAAAAAGGGTTATAAGGGGAGGGGTCAAACTTAAAAACTTAAAAATTACAATTTTTGTTCATTTCTTAAAAATATCGGTCTATCTAATATTCATGAACGGACAAGGAGATGAAACAGGTAATTCAGAGTAACCTCCTGTTCATAGACACTTCGAGTATAATTTTTTTTTCTTATAAATTAATATTCGTGCGATCAGTCCTTTCGACTATGAACAGATTTGTTTTAAGATTTTGGGCTTGTGGGGAGATATTTCAAGTATAAAAATAAATGCAAAATCAAACTCACTGTAGCCTGCAGTTGAAACTGGTAATATTGCTTCTCATTGTAGTCCAACGGTTTCCTTAAAACCAACGCCCCTTGATACCTGTTGGCTGTTGACTGCATGCTCACTACTTCAAAGTAGTCGCAGGCTTCAGGCCACTGAAAATTATTAATCATTGATTAAACTAAATAGGTAGCTATAGACGTATAACACATAGACTGATTGCCTGTATTTAGGTAAGTGTAAAAAACACATTCTCTATTCTTCTATTCTCGATGACAAACAGACAAGCCCCTCGATGACACGCAATGCTAATTTCACAATGTTGCTGCTATAAGAAATTTACCTATAAATGTGGAAAATGTGGGAGGGTAGTACCACCCAATTAAACTATTAAACTGATGGTCATCTTGTCAAATTAAATCATTTTATTCTCATGCATTTGTTTAGTAATAAAAAATAGAGTCACCCGCTCATTGACCACACAGCCAACTTCAAGGCTGTCCCCGACAGAATCCTGGTCTTCTACCTCGATTTTTGTGAGTATGGTTGTGCCTATCACCTCGTCTTCAGGTACATCTACTTCATAAGGACTCTGAAATGTTTAATGAATATGTTAGACATTACATGGTAAACCTTATCTATATAATATATAAAACAGGGACAAGTTAGTTACAACACTTATAACTCGAGATCGGCTGGACCAACGTTCACGGTTTTTGGTTCATTGGATTTGTCCCCACACCGAATAGCAGAATACATCTTTATATAATTGAAAACTATAAGAGGGGAAGGGGAGAGGGTCAAAGTTTATATGAAAGTCCTCGCGGATGGAGTCGGGGGCGACAGCTAGTTAAGAATGATGAAGAGTTAAGAAGGTTCCTTATTCCATGGAAATTCAGTGCAGATTTTTTTATTTGAGAAATAAGTTAAAGGAAAATGTATACTATAATTATTGAAGATCGAATATATTGTATTGTAATTGTATCCAACTCTTGTTGCTTGGTTGCTTGTCGGACCAGCTTAAAAATATAATTTATGGGAAAGTGTTTTCAAAATAGTCAAAAAAGAAAAGTCCATTTTAAAGATAGTCATTTTTCATATCTTTTTGGATAAGTATGTGTAGTTGAAAATTAAATGCATCATTTAAAAACTGAATCAAAAAGTTGTTAGGTACTATTGATTATATTATTATATAGACAAATAACTAAAAAACCAATTACACTACCAAAACTATAAACCACTAACAATACATACATTTCGTAGGTACAGCAGAACAGACTTACATTTTTGAAAGTAGGTGGGTTATCGTTTTCGTCCAATACTATAACTATCGCGTTCTGGGTTTGCACCAGGTTGATCGCCGCATCTGGGTCCAGACTCTCGATCACTACTAGGAACTTTATCGTATCTTCTTTCTGAAAAATGATTAGTAAAATTAATATATATAAATTACGTGACACCGGTGACATTATATAATAGACCAGCCCTTGCTCGCGACTTCGTCCCCGTCGATTTCTTTTTCCATTATTTCTTTGGTTGGATAAATGGTCTATTCAATAAAAAAATAATTTTTCAATTCGAAGCAGGGGTTCCTGAGATTAGCGCGTTCAAACAAACAAACAAACTCTTCAGCTTTATAAATTAGTATATAGATATAGATATGTTATACACCTACAAATTAACCGAAAAAAGTGTTCCGCACAGCAGCGGCAGCACACATACATACAAGTCTAAACGATAGACAGAGATAAATGATAAACGAACAAGAAAAAAAGAGATAGTTAATTTTGTCAGTTGTGCGTGCACCTACAACCTAAAGATAAGACGTCCTAATTAGGACGTTTTCGCGTCTTCAAAATTTTACGCTTGCGACGTATCTATTTAATATAATATCATTGCGTGTCACGTTGTTTGTTCGCGATTTACTTCTAAACTACTTGACCGATATTAAATTAAATTTGCACACCGTGTGCAGCTTGATCCGACTTAGGATAGATAGGTTAGGTTAGATTAAGGATAGATAGCTTACATATCGGTATTGACCCGGGAACGACAAAAATAATAATACTTCCACGCAAAAACGGCTAGACCGATTTTGTCAAAATTTGGTACGTAGATAGGTGATACCCAGGATTAACTAACAGTATACTTCATATCCCGGTATTGCCCCGGGAACGAGAACTACGCAAGTAAAACCGCGGGGAACGGATAGTTAAGTTATAATTATAATAAACAAAGCTTGTATAGAAATAATTTAAATGAATATTTCATAAACATTAAACGCTTATAATTGAACAATTACAATTAAATATTATGCTAATGCAGTCATAACAAAATGCATAATAATGTTTTTGTACCATTGTGGTATCGTAAGGAGGATATAATGGAAGGCTTTGTTTTATATCCGGACTTCGATAGTATTATCTAAACTTATATTATAAGGCGGTACATTTTGTGAGTTGGTCATTTCGTGGGCGAAATTATTTGGGTCAATTTTTTTATTTATTCTATGAAGTGGTGAGACGAGCTGAACGCCCTCCTGCTGGTAGGAGAAACGCCAGTCCATAACCAATGTAGTACTACCCAGATTTGAACAACTTTGAACATTTAACTAATATTAGTGATGTCGATTCTAATATTATAAATCTTACGATTTTGTTCGTTTGTTTGAACGCCTTAATCTTAGAAACTCGCTGGCAATAGCTAGTTATTCATACAGCTCTTATTAGTGTTAAATCTA
>DWAJ01004941.1:0-12166 GCA_018238005.1 Eurema mandarina | reverse complement strand
GTTGAGTATAAAAAAGTTCATACCCAATTTGCCACCCTTGGGGGTCCTTTTTTTTATTATTAAATTTAAATGGGACCACCCTTGATGTATAACCTATACGCCGAAAAAAGATTCATTCAAATCGGTTCATAATTGGCGGAGGTATCGCGTAACAAACATAGAAAAAAAAAGCATACGGGTCGAATTGAGAACCTCCTCCTTTTTGAAGTCGGTTGAAAATACACTATATTTCAAATTCAATTTTAATATAACTTTATTCAAGTAGACTACTTAGAAACCGAAGATAGTCCTGGTTTTTCAATTATAGTGTAGCGACCGCTTATCATGCGCCGAGTCTGAATCGCGCTTACGATATTTTTCCGAGACTTAGCATATATACAACTTCTCGACATCGAACCATCGGGGCCTAACGGCCAGTCAGTGGTCCGACTGGTCGAGAATCCTCCCTTTGGTTCAGAGGAAGGTTACATCCTCCTTCCTTTCCACAATAGCATATCAATAATGGTTATCGTTGCTCGTTTAACTACATCTTTCTTCATTCATATATCGAGAACTTTCAAAAGTACTAAGTTGTGCTTTCGCTAGATGACATTCCTGGTTTTTCTATTACAGCAGAAAAGCGTTTTCTGTGACAGAATGCCTAACGCTGAATGTTCCTATAGATATATGTGAACAGACAAAAATTTCAAAAATCATTGTTTTGGGTTCTATTGCGTTAATAAAGGTCTCCTATAATATTTTTTCTCATAAATTATATCTTCTATGTACAGACAGCGACTCGTTACATTTTTATTATATGTATAGATATAAAAATATTTAAGTGACATTCTTGCTTAGTTTATCCTACTATCCTATCCTACTAATATTATAAATGTGAAAGTTTGTGAGAATGTACGTATGTTTGTCATTCTTTCATGCAAAAACGGCTAGAGCGATTTAGTTGAAATTTGGTATGTCAATAGGTGATACCCTGGATTAACACATAGGATACTTCATATTCCGGTATTGCCTCGGGAACGGAAACTACGCGGGTAAAACCTCGGGGTCCGGCTTTAACATATTTTAAAGCGTTTTGTATACAGTATTGGTCTCTTTCTCTCTCTTATATCTCCTTCTTATATAAAAAAAGGTGTCAAGTAATGGCATCTCATTAGAGTTCTCATTTCGTTTTTTTTCTATAAGTGGGAGGCCCATATTTCCCTTTCCTCCTCTATCCTATCCTTTATCCCTTTAGCCATAATTCCTTTTCCCTTTTTGCGCCTGTTCATGGATGGAGGTGGTATTTGTTTTCGTTTATTATATATAAATAAATAAATATAAAAAAAATAAAAAAATATCTTACTATATGAGTCAAAAGTCAATTTAAATTGTATAATTCCCGCTGCGACTGTGACCCCGACCTACCGAGACGGCCAGACATAGGAAGCCTTATACCTTCTCCCTCCCACCCACGCGCACCCATACACCCGTCCCGCTCTAGTAGCTGACTATCAAAATCCAGGATTCAATTCTCAGGTCGTTAACCCGAAAAATCTTCTCGGTCGCGAAAATATCGTTTTTAAACCCTTTACTGGGGTATGGGACGGAATCTGGCAACATCTAAGTCTATCCACGAGGGTCAAACCGGAGTTTTGGCGGGAATCTTGCGGCGTCTATTTGTAATCTCGATTGAATATTGTTTTTTGGTGCATAAAGTGATTTAATGTTTGATTGTGATAGTGATTCGTGCAGTAAATTAGCTAATAAGTGTCCAGGAAATGAAGAATTTATTCGAGAGCGCATAGTAGCGCCGTTCCGATTGCTCCAAGATTCGTCGAGGTTCTTCGTAAAGCTCACTATCACTTTACGAAGGGCAGAACGAAACGACTGACTCACTCTACTAAAGACGACTTGATGACGATTTTACTTGACATTGGCAAAAAGCTAAACGCTAATGCCATAATATATAAGAAAGAAAGAAAGAAAGACTACTATAGAATAGTCTATGTAAGATAGCTTATAATGAACGTTTTCTTCTTTAAATATCACTAGAATATATTGGATTAGAAAGTATAATAACCTACTATTGACCATGTGGGAAGGAAGGATGTAACCTTCCTCTGAACCAAAGGGAGGATCCTAGACCAGTCGAACCACTGACTGGCCGGCCGTTAGGCCCCGATCGTAAGCGCGATTCAGACTCGGCGCATGAATAGCGGTCGCTACAACCATAACTTTTTATTACCAAAATTTAATAATTAATTTAATAACCTTTACGAAAGCCTCTTTATAACCCCATTATATTATAGCTAATGAATTTTATTTCAATTTTTTATTAATATCCTTTTTAATAATTAATAAAGCATCATTTCAAGTAAGCTCTCAAGTGAAGAGCGCTTTTTGCGTGTCTAGTCAGCTATTGCGGGATAGTTGTCGCCCCAATGTAAGGAGTAAGGAGTCACAATGACTCTTACGCGTTCACTCTTATACGTAGAAGAGTCACAGTTGACGCAGCATATGTAATGCCAGTTACTGGATCTAGCTAGACGTTAAGACTGTTATTTTTAACATAAATTTCATAGAAATCTATCTATCTATACATATAATAAAAACGTAACGAGTCGCTGTCTGTACATGGAAGATATATGAGAAAAAATATTATAGGAGACCTTTATTAAGGCAATAGAACCCAAAACAATGATTTTTGGAATTTTTGTCTGTTTGTCTGTTTGTTTGTGCACGCTAATCTCAGAAACGGCTGATCCTATCTAGATGGGGTTTTCAATTATCTATTGTGGTAAGCTTAACTTAACAACAGCGCCAGCGACAGCGCCTCGTTACGTTTTTATTATATGTATAGATTATACACATAAACATTCCTCTTAGATCACTCTACCTGATAAAAGAACTGCTTGAAAATTGGTCGCGTAGTTTTAAAGATTTAAACGTATATAGAGATATAGAGATGGAGAAAGCGACTCTGTTTCATACTATGTAGTGTATTTCATACTAGGTATTTACAATTCCAAGGGTAAATTGTACCGAAACATATGTTGCCAGCATTTGTGAGGAGTTACCCTCACTTCAAGGAAAGGAAATCTGTTATAGGCGATTAAAAATTGGGAGACAAAAAGTAGTTAGGCGAAATAAGTCTCCATAGCTCAAACGTTGCAGTTTTTAAACCAGATTGTGGTAATTTTATTTTTATTGAAACACAAACACGAACAGTGAGGGAAGCGCGTCTGCCTTCTCTCACCACAGATTTACGATACATTGTTATACTTGTAACCATAGACGTACAACGCATAGACTGATAGTCCCATAATAATCGGTCCGCCGTAAGTGTATATATGTAGGTGTTAACAGCACGTTTTTAAACTCGATGACACGCACACTAGCCCACCGATAATGTTGCTGCTATAAGAAAATTACCCTTATGTAGAAAAATTGAAATCTAGGAAAAACATATGAATTTTGATGCCATTTACTGCGGCGACGATCTATCTAAGTAGACAAAAATGTCCAAGGTGAAATGGCTTTTTTTTTATAATATGAAGAGAAGAGACGAGCTGAACGCACTCCTGGTGGTAAGAGTAACGCCAGCCCATAGCCAATGCAGTGCTACCCGGAACTTTGCTATAAAGCCCAACTCCGGGCAGGGGTGCTGTTAAGACTCATTAGCCCAGTAATTTCGCTGGTTACAGTGCCCTTCAGACTGGAGCACAGTGACATTTGCACATCACTGTTCAGGCGGTAGAATGTTTGACACTGTGGGGGTGCTCACCCAGTCGGTCTCCTGCGAAATAGACCTACCCCCGGCAACTTCTTTTGCTTAACTTTGCCTGATCATTCTGCGGTTCTAGTCGTTATTATTCTATGCTTGTAACGATTGCTACAAAATTCCTACGAAGCCGGAATTCTTTGGAAATGTATAAATAACTATCGGAATGCTGGGTTTAACAAAACAGATGGTTTACTTGTGTGATTATATGGCATTTGATTACGAAAGTTTCATTTTCAGTTTGTATTAATTTTATAAATTTACTAGCTGTTGCCCGAGACTCCGTCCGCGTTTACTTCCATAAAAAATTATTCCCCTGGAAGCTGGATAAAAAGTATCCTATGTCCTTATCCTGGTTCTAAACTACATCCCCACCAATTTTCAGCCAAATCAGTTGAGCCGTTATCGAGTTATAAATGGTGTAACTAACACGACTTTCTTTTATATATATTGATATGTCTTTCACTCAGGTAGGATATACAAATTACAAAGAATGGATTGTGGTTGGAAAGAAAAACGTTTTCAAGTAATATAAAATAAGCAAACAAGTATTACTTTCGTTTCAATGGTCGAGCCTATTTTAGTTAATTAAATAAAGCCTGAATACAATTCAAGGCTGCGTTTAAATCTGATTGACGGTTACAAGTTTTCCATTTTATATAATTTAATACCAACTGGCTTTCTTGTTAGCAAATATATCTATAATTAATGAATTAAAATGTTGATGCTTCAGTTAGCCACTGTTTATCACGTTACAAAAGGGCTGAAAATATTTTATATTACAGTCTTGTATTATTAAAATAGTTCAAGTTGTAACATGTAAAATTACCCATATCGTCAAGTCTAATATTGGACTAAATGTAAACTTCGACAGTAATAATGTTTATATAAAAGTAGAAAAGGCCTTGGTATTGCTATGTATTGTTTGTATGTATTTATAAAATAAAAGTATTTGAATGTAATTTCGCTGTTATCTTGTTGCCATAACACAATCTCTGCTTAGCGTAGGACTAGATAGCACTGTTTATAAGTACCCTGAAGTATTATGTATATATCTAGCTATAGGTTAATTGATCAAACTTTCATTGATTCATATACCACAGACCTTTAAAGTGCGGTCAATTAAACAGTTATACACTTGTCTTCGAGTGAAATATCTATTCTTAGCTTGACTAATTGATTCCATTTAATTAAAGTACAACATAAGTTCCACTAAGTGATAATACAATTTCAAGAAACACCTTTCAAGGCGAAACTTTACCGTTTGAACCCGAGTTACCGTTCGAGCTGACCCTTTATCCGATGTTAACAAATTAATTACATCAGAAGAATTGTAACTATGTGCATATCTTTGTCAGAGTATTCGCTTGTTTGAAATTAAAATTTATATGACATATTACTGCTAATTTCCTCAACTAACCTTCATCTCGTAAGAGGCAACACAAAACATACATCTAAGAGCTTCATGTTAACTAGTGGCTTTACTATAAAAAAGTGATCTGTTCCAAGCAATCATAAAAGAAAAAACAAAAGAGATTTATAAGAAACAATATCAAACAAACAAAAACCTCCGTAATAAGTCAATACTAATAATGGTACATAATTATAATAGAACGAAGAGTTTTATAAAAATTAAAACACTGATATATAATATAACTCATAAAACATACATATATTATATTACTTAGGACGAATACCGCCTTAGGCTACATACATTATCTATCTAATTAAATAACGAAATAGTAAAAGACACAAACTGATATTGTTACTTTGACTATATAACATGGTTTGCAATCACACTAATAACTAATGACAGACAATACATATATTCATATATAAATTACATTTTAAATTACATAAAGCCGCGTCACGCAAATCACTTTATAAACTATGTATATTAGGAGTATACATTTGTAATATCACTTTGACTCTAGATACGTAATGTTTTGAAAGCCTAACTTACACAGAATAGAATTCCACAACTATAACTTTACAAACTAATCTCAATACAAACAAACGGTTTGACTGTAACAAAGTTTAATATTATGTATTCGTAGTCATCAAAGTGATTACATATACGATAGTCGTAAAGACCCGACACGCTCCTATTTAGGGCGTCAGGACCAGTAGGA
The DNA here is from genome assembly GCA_018238005.1 of Eurema mandarina. Lineage (NCBI taxonomy): Eukaryota > Metazoa > Arthropoda > Insecta > Lepidoptera > Pieridae > Eurema > Eurema mandarina. The sequence continues at coordinate 6,274 of DWAJ01004941.1, read as the reverse complement.
GTAACATTCCTCAGAAAACCGCCACCCAATAATGGTATCTATTTATATTATGTCCTTTCGATTATTTTAAAAGGTATATCTTTATATATACTAAGTCTCAAACAAATATCATAAACGCCATTTAGAATGTATTAGTCGTCGTCGTCGTTTTAGTAATTAGTAATACTAGATAACTAAGCCAATATTGTCTTGTGGTTAATAATAGTAGATGGTGATTTCTCACGACACTAATCCACAGTTTTTCAATAAAACATACCAAATTGAACAGCTGTGAAGCTATTTTTAAAGGGACGTTACAGAAACACGGTGTTAAATTAGTTAGCAGACGTTTACGTTTTTCGTTAGCGATAATTATTACTTACTTAAGCTTGTATAAATTTTCATGAACAGATTGAAACTAATTTAATATGTACCACAAATTTATTACTGTTTATTTTAGATTGGATAACCGGATTCCTGAAACGTAAATCCTGCACCATACCGTAAACATTATAACGTAAGCCATGCCGCAAACTTCCGACTAGTAGGTATCTAAGAAAACCCATTTCTCGAAACATTGAATATATATTATAAACAAACATTGAATTAATTAACTACATAATGGTTCTAAATAACCCTTAAAACATAATGTTCTTCATAAACTTCATATTATAAAAATCCAAGGAATATTTTTATGTACTAGTACATTTATATATAATACAAACAATTACGTCTCAATTTCCATAAACCCAATTGAAAAAACATCAATTTAGTTCAGATTAAAGATTAACGTAGTAGAAAATAGCCTATAGTTGAAAATCAAACATCACGCGATGTTTTTCGAACACACGTTCTTTTGAATGCTTATAGTAAAAGACCTCACTGTCGTTTTTTATCAGGCGGTTAATAGGATCAATATTTTAAGAGTCAAAGTCGTATCTTCTTCATGAAAGATTTATAACATTCTTGTAAGTTAAAATTTTAATGCAAATATTTGGTTCCGATTGAATATGCTAGTTTTATTGACGTGAGACATTGTCTGCTTAAAACTCGCTAGCAGGTTCAGTCGCATTCATATAATATTATATTGAATAATAAATCTTTAAGTCATAAGCAACCGTAGGTACATATTACATGTTAAAAGTCCTTACTATATTAAATAAACGTTATAATGCCTATCTAAAGATTACATTTAAATTGTTCGAGTTACAAACGATTTTTTATCTTTTTTACCGGCCAAAAAATATGTATCGATTTTATTTCGTCGAGGATCCAATCTTTACCCCAATTGTAGAAAATTGCTCATTGAACACGTTGGAAATTTATACATACAGAAATCTCAAAAATGAGCAATTTTATTTGCATGTAAATTGCTACATTTCTTTGACATCTGGATACGTTGTTTGCAGACAAATATCATATTATGTGGATCTCTGTGTTGTATGTATTTTGAGTAACTACTATCTTCAAGTATTTGTTTTTAAAAAGATTGTAAATAATTTAAATAAAATAAATGACGTAATAAGTTTTAGTAAGAATGAAAGGCGTTTTTTATATTAGAGTTTTATTGAGTAAACATTATTTTTTAGAAAATATAGCCATATAGTATATAATATCATTGTCTTTATCAACAATATTGTCAATTTTTCAACTACCGGTCATTTTGTATGTTATTTTGCTCGTTAAATCGAAAAATTCTTTGTTCATCTGATTCCTGTCGATAACATCGCTCTATCAGTTTGATTGGACATATTGATTTTGGTATGGCTTTCAAAATGTGAATAGGCATCATCTATTATTGTCAACCGCAATTCCGGTGATAATACGAGGAAGTAAAGCCAAAGTTTCGATATAATAAATTGAAGAGAAGAAACGTTTATACCCATATACTGGGTAAATTCTATCGAAACTATGATGTTGGTTGAATAAAGCATAATCCCAAATGAATCGAAATACACTATAAGTAAGTTTAAATGGAGTATGAACATTTTTGTTTCATATAATACTTTACAGATTAATTCCAGAGTTTGACGTCTTTGATAATATTATCTAAATCAAAAAGAAAGCTATAAAATATACCAAAAGATCTTTACGTAGTAAGAAATTAGTTTTGGTTTCTATTATAAGTCCACATAAGAAAGGCTCATTCTTTCGTTAATGTCTTGAGTAATTACTCCTTAATTAGCAGTAGGTACCAGATGATATACGGGAATCGTAAATTGTACACCAGATTTGAAAAAAAAAATATTGGTGATCATTATTGTCTTAATTTACCATATTAAAAAAATTACTTTAACATTTCAGAATAAAGTTAACAATAAAAAAACTAGGTGTACATACATTAACTTTATTTACGATGGAAAAATAAGAATGGGTCCTGTAATGGATTCATTCTACAACTTGAAATTAAAGAATTATTAGTTTTTTATTACCTCTGCCCATGGACATCCAAAAAGTAGAGACAGGTGTTGAATGAATGTGGATGGGAAAAGAATTTTGGATCTCGGAGGTTACCCTTACCGCAATGACATTTTTAAATGGGAAATTACTACTCGGTGTTGATTGTTAGATCGGAGCCGGCAAATTGATCGTAATGGCAACGTTCTACAACCAAATCACTATACGTAAATGGAAAATTATTTTGTTTTTTTTCGTTTCTTTGTACGATTTCATATAGCAAAGTTGGTTGGAGCTGGAATTGCATCACGATTGGAATAAACTCGTACAAAGACTTCATTCCGACTTCTAGCATTAAAGCTTAGAGTTATCTTGCCGTAATATCTGTTAATCGTAATGAAAAGTTTTTTATTTAAATTCATTTATGGGTGAACGTGAAAAATAATGATATTTAAAATTATACTACAGCTTTTGATTCGATTGAAAGCACAAAATATTAAATAAATAGTACATTATAATTGCTTAATTTAATATAGAAAGGCACGTTTAAAAGTTAATAATAATTTCATTTACCAGAAAACTAGAAATCAACATTAAGGCCAAGTATTTTCCATAGGCATTGAATATTATCCCGAATAATATAAAAAATACGATATCGGGTTTTTCACGAGTAGATCAGTGAAAAACGATCAGCAGTACAAAAGGATATACAAAAAGGTACTACAAAAACTGGTCATACGCTAGCACGTAATAGCATAAAATTGAAACGAGCCGTTATAGAAGTTTGCAATTTAAAAGAGAATTAAGTATAATTACTGCCGCATTTATGAATACTATTAAAGACACCGAAGCCAGGCGAAGATAACCAATTCTTTGTGCAATTAAAAAGTATTTCAAAGGTTCAAGTTTTTTCATAAAAAAGAAATTGCAGAAAGGTAGCGGAAAATTATACCGTTAAGTGTCTTAAAGATAGTTTGAATAATGTTGTTAAGGATATAAAGCTTTATTACGTATCTAAAAATACTAACAAATTTAAACTTGAATATTTGTGTATGAGGCTTAAGTGACCAATAAAATTACTAATTGTAATATTAATTCAAAGGTAACTAACACACTATGGAATGGTGAAAATCGAAGCTGTCCTGATGTTTCCTATTTATAGCTATTTTTAAGAGCTTCACAGACAGAGTGATAAGGAATAGAATCGCTTGTGCAATGACTTCAATGAGAGATAGAAATGATTTTAAGGGTAATGTTTCTGGCGCCAATACTTATCGAACGAAACGAAATCATATCACTGATGAGATCCCATTACCGGTGCGAGCCGGCATTATCCCTGTAATCAGAAAACATGACCACGTACAAAATATGTTACGAACACAACTGATAATAAATAGATTTTAAAATGAGTATAATATTGTCGCTTAAACAATTTGCGCAATACACTAGTAGTGCTAAATCTCAACGGGGCTTCATTAAAACGTATTACTTTGAGTGACATTTAATTAAGAATATTGCTTCGCAAGCCCTCTAGGCGAGCCGGCTAGGACTTATCTATATAAAACTGTGGCTTTGTAGTTTGTATAACGGAAGTACGTATATAGAAGTATACGCTAGATACATTTTAACCTTTAACAAATAAATAAACTGTGGTTGCAAACGATGATTGCTTTTTCATCAGGTGATTTGATTTTTTTTTGGGTTAATTATATTTATAAATTTAACCAGTAGGTATCTGAACGACCTAGTATGTAATCTGTCTTTGTGAACGATAACCAAATTCCTAGTAAAAATTAAAATGGAAATCTGGTTCACCTAAAAACCGAATATCATTATGAAGCTATTAAATAATAGCTTAGAATTTAAAAAAAATATGTATAGCACACAATACGCGATCAAAATAAAAAGATTGCTAAATTTAACTTGGTAAATATAATCATCAAGAAGGATTAATTGTATTCACGTAAGAATACATTTTCCATCAACACACTGCATAATTTGTGTAAAGATCTTCCATTTAATACAGTATTTTTTTATAATTGACTATATCATTTTCGATACGTTCTTGTTATTCGGTTAAGGCTTATAAGAACATGACGGTGCTATTTGCTATAGATTAATATTTATTTCAGACGTCCAATACAGGCGAACGGCTAGATTGAGATAGAAATCATACGAAAGAATCTCGTGTATACATTTTTATATAATCATCTAAAACACATGTTTTAAAAATGTTATATTTTTATAATCTATAGCTCATAATATGAAATCATTAAATAAGCTGTTATATTTAGGAGTTCTATTAGTTTTTTGTTTATAAAAAAACGAATGAATTGTCTCCCGAGGGTAAGAAATCGATGTTGCCCATAAGCACCGGCTCATTATCACGAGTATGTTGCCGGCCTTTAAGGGAAAGGTACGCTCATTTCTGTTTTGTGGTTTTTCACGCAACTACCGATTCGTCGAAAATAGTATTGGCCTTTCATATTATACATAAATTATAAATACATTATGAATGAATATCGTTATAAAATTAGACAAAACATCAAAAACATTTACAATACTCGAAACAATGATTCTGCTTACAATTATTAAATCCAATTATTTATCTGTTATAATGAATGCGCGGTCACGTCTCGCGACTCTCGGTAATCTTTCAAGAGCTGTAAATAGTAAACAGTAACAGAAAATGTATTAACATCCTATAAAATATAGATTAAAATGTTAAAAAGGAGGATTTGCTGACTAATTTATGGGGTCAACAAAATTTACGAAGGACTTGTGTTGGAAGTGCACAAATTTTTCTAATTAATTATTTGCTATAGGTATGATAACATACTATGTGCAACTACCCGTTACGTATATTATCATATGATCAAATCATTACTCCCTCAATTTCCAAAAAAAAAAACAGTCTAATATCACGTAAAAATCAATTCATGTAATACATTATTTTCTCTTCACTTGTCTCTTTTCTTTAAAACATAAAAATAAAATACAAATTATAATCTACTTTTATACAAAACTACGATAAATTAGAAAGATAAATTTACCTTCACCCATTAAGTTAACTAACTTTATCTCTCACAAAAACGTCTCAAATATTAAATCTTATTTCTGACAGATAATAAAGACACTACAAAATCTTTCACAATTCTCGCGATAAATTCATTTGATTCTGCTTGCAATTAAATTAAGACCGACAGTTGACATTTTGTAGATCTCTTAATAAACGATGAGGATTAGATAAAAGGTCAAATATTTTTCCTGTTAGTTCTGTTCGTAGTTACTTTATGATGGACTGGTTTATATATATGTTATGTATTTGCTCGGGATTAGAAGGAATCACGCAGATTACTTGTATCGCTTTTAATGGCCGACAACCAACTGCCACACCCGAGTGATGGAAGGTTCATATCTACGTCCTTTTATGAACATCCAAGTACCCTACATCCCTCCATCACTATTATCAAAATATTAACTAAACATATACCTACATAACATAAAACTTATACCTTATACTTTAATCGTTTGCGAGTTTTACGTCTCGAACACCTGCGGACTGCTACAGGTTTCGGAATTGCCTCATCATCTACATTAGCGAGATCTGAAAGATCTTCATCTGTGTCCAAAAACTTATCATTTGACTCACCTCCTTCTTCCTTCACCCCCGCATCTCGCACAAAAGATGCAGACAAGGCAGCTGCATGTACCGAACAAGTCTCAGTGACACAGCCTATATTGTCATTCGGAACATATGATAAGTTGCTGTTGTACGCTAATAAATGATCTACATTATCACAATTCAAAGTACAAAGGTGAATATTAAACAATCTCATAAAATCCCGACCTAATAATGGTAAACGCTTCTCGTTAGTTTCAATAAAAAAAAATTCAT
>DWAJ01004940.1:0-12169 GCA_018238005.1 Eurema mandarina | reverse complement strand
GAAACTAGTTTTAACTGATATTATATTCAGTCAATTCTAGTATTAACAAAGGCGTTTAGTTAAAACTAGTTCTAACTAGGAAAAACGCGTTCTAACTACCAACTAGTTTTAACTGTAACATATATAATTGACAAAGAAATAAAACACAGTGTAAAGTTCGGAATTTACGTATAAATAGATCAATTGATATTTTTATACATCCCAATATTTTTATTAATAGACTGCAGGAAAAGTAATTTCTATAGCGAAGAACCTTTTAATCGGTTTCTTTGTTGATATAGAGTTAGAGATAGAACCAGCTTTCGAAAACAGTCGGTCGGATAACGTTGATGTCGCGATAGTACTTAAATATTTTATCGCTATTTCTATATCTTTTTATATTAGTTCCGAACGACCGATGCGCCGTGAATGACGCGTTCAGAAATAAAAAAAACTTGATTTGTAGATGCGTTCATAGAAGACATAATTTGTTTCCTTAGTTGCAATGGTTTGGTGGTAAGTTAACATCGATGATCGATTCCGTTAACATCGATGTTGCGATACTTTTCGTATGGTAACATCGATATTAAAACATCGATGTTTTTGCTTTCAACATCGATGTTCATCGAGCATCCCTAGTGAGTACTGACTCACTGACTACTGAGTATGTACTGAGTAGTGCAGTCTGCCCTGACGTCTGACAGTTGACACAGTATAGTAGTTAGTACTTAGTACCATCATTACACTGAAATGTAGTGATTACATTATCTTTGCATCACACGCCGTGAATTTATAGAATATAGAGTATATTCAGTTATTCAGTATAGATATTACGTAAAGTGAAACGGAGTCGTTAATCCCTAGTTTATTCATTTTCCTTACCACTACTAAAAGTGACTTCTAAAAGTTAATATTTTTTTTATATTGTGTTATTTTTCGATAAAATCTGAGTAAGTATAATTGATAACTTCTTTGATCTTTCTATCACTCCTTAAATACTAGGTTGCCTTGTATGTAGCGGTTTTATCAATTTTGAGTGATAAGACCGCTGCATTTAAATGAGGCTTAGTTTAATTTAGGTTTGTATTTATATTAATAATATACTAAGGTGAAGTTAGTTCATCGATGTTATTGTTCTATGGATGACTCATGACGCTTTATTAAGTCCAGATAGCAATAGTTATGATGGGCGTTTCATACAATAAACGAAATCGGCATGATTATTAACTCATTGTCATGTTTTTAAATTTACCTCTATATTTTATCGCCTGATAACTGATATATTGATACTATTTAAAACATAACTGAATATAAGATAATACTGACAACATCATTAAATATACATCCTGTAATCTTATACAATATAAAATAGAATGCTTAAAGGGTGTTTTAATAAAATAAATACCTACATTTAATAAACTTATTTTACTATTTTTCCAGAATCGAACAAGATGATCCTGCTCACTGGTGAAAGCTTAGGAAAACGGCAACAGGAACTTAACAGTAAAGTGCTTGAAACTGTTCAGAAACAAACCAACTTCAATGAAGTTCAAGCCTTAGAAGAAAAGTCAGACATTGATAAGTTCTACAAGATAGATGTTGCATCACATTACAGAAATATAGATTATTTTGTTGAGATATTAAAATGTGGAGATGCTTTGTATATATCTAGAGTGCTAAAGTGTGGTTGGTTGTACGATAAGGAATATTCACATATAATTAACCCAGACTACTTACATCACGAAATATTTCCTCTCATGTCCTTTAAAATGAAAACAAAAATGCTTAATTCAATAGCGGCTAATATCAGGGATGAAGAGAGAACAGCAACTTTCTTTGAGTACTGCAACAAACTTAAAATGAATTCGTTTGCCAAGAAATTTCTAATCTTTGTGTCGGAAAGTTACAAACTAGGCATAATAGAAAATAATGTTGGTCTAATTCCTTCAGAAATATTGGAAAATTTCATTGGTAATTCATTTGGGCTAGCAAAAAAGTATATTTCAAACATTCCAGCCTATGAAAGGAGTTGTGGCTTAAATAAACTTACATATTTATATACAGTTGATGAAGAACAGTATTTGGATTTATTTGAGGCTCATGCTGAACCAAAATCATCTTGCTCATTTGGAGGGAGAATGTCTAAGAGTATAATGACAAATCATAAATCTCGTGTACTGGCCGCACCACTGTTGTACATTAATAGTCTGCATAAATACACAGTTACTAGACATTCCACAAGTGAGGATTCGAAAAAGTTTATAATCGCATTATTCCCAGCCAAAGTTGAAGATTTTTGGAGTCAAAATTTTTATGGAACCTATAAATATATATTTGAAAAAATCCCAAGAGATGAATTATTAAGTTTTTTCAAAAATACTTTCCTATCTTTTTACGGAAATGATCAACCCTTTGAAATGACCATAACATTCTTTGATTATAAATATTATGAAATATTTACCATAGAGGAAAGGGAACAGTGGGCTCTAAAGCATATAGAAGAAGGTAAAGAACTACTAGGGGTCAATCAGGATTTCATGTGGTACGAGTTTGTTAACTTTGATATAGCTTTCAAACCAATGAAGGATTATATATTTTTGACTAAGGATGATGATATGAGAAATAAAATGTTAACAACATTAGTATCATCTTGCAGAAACCAGAAACATTTGGAAACATTATTTAATTATTTTTATGAAAGACATATAAATGAATATTGTCACCACAAAGAAGATTTTGTTGATACTGTAGCTACAAAACATAATGTATTTGAATTTGAAGAGTCATGTTGGAATGCCCTTAATCAAATTTTATTTAGCATGGAAGTCTACACACCAGGTTTTTGTGGAAAATATAAATTCAGAGAATTTTGTATAATATACAACATCTTACATGGGAGAGAAATGCATGATGCCTTAACATTTTACCTGGATTTTGACAGTCGTATTTATTGCTTAGATATTTACTATAAACAATTAAGTAGTGACCAGTGGACCCAAGTCTATCAATATTTATATGATTATTATCACAAAAAATTTCAAATGGTAAATGAAAATGGTGTAGAAAAAATAAAACAGGACAGGATAGTAAATATTTTTCTTGAAATCTTGGACTGTTTTGAAAAACCAAGAGAATATTTACCTAAGATATTTGTGACATTCATAGAAGAAAATCCTGATGATTTTAAACATTTAAAAAGAAATATCAAATTAAAAGAAGCTGATTTATTGAGATTACTTAAAAAAGACAAAGCTTTGGTACTCGATTCGTTACCTGAAATGAGAAATGCTATGAATCTGTATGGTTTTAGCATTAAACGCTTTATAAAGAAAATACGAATATACTTCTCAAATGACCTCAGCATTAAATATATCAACTTCTTTGATGAGTGTATAGAAAATATTAAGAGTCATCCCTGGTACGCTGTTTGTTATGCTGTATATGGCATAATACAGTTGGAAGACGAAAATTATAAAATGCAATTTTTAAATAAGTATGTACCAAAAGATGAGAAAATAGATCACCAAAAAATCGATAGAAAAGTATTAGCAATCCAGGAAGCAATATGTCGTTTCGCGGGCTACGCTCGGCCACCTCTACCACTGCCAACTGTTCTTCAGTACATCAAGGGTGATTATGTGGGCTACTGTCTGCCCATCTTTAACATGTATCGGGCTAATTTACCTCTCCCACTTTGTAACAAATTCATTGAAGTCATTTTAGACAACCCACTGTCTATACAAAAACATGGTATATGCTTAGCTTTCAAAGTTTACAGCAATGAAAATTTGAAGAATTTAATCTTCAAAATTTGGAATAAAACTAAAAATGTATCTCTAAGACTCGTTATATATAAAGCTCTCATTAATAAAATTAAAGAAGCTACGGAGTCATCCCAAATAGAATTATTTGATATACTGAAAAGCTTTACATCCTCATTAAATGGAGATGATGACGATAAAACATTTGAATTATTGTGTCGTTCTTATGAGATACCTGAAAAGTTGAGAAGTGATCTGCTTAAAACTGCTTGGAGGGCAGTTAAAGACTTATCACATAAGAAGACAAGAAACATAACTATAAAATTAAGAGTTGTAGATGCTATTGCAAGATTCTCTACAGGAGATAGAGAGGTTCTTTACAGAGATTTCTTAAGATCGGAAATAATTACTGAACATATTGAGAATATGTTATGTAACAAACAAATACTGCAAGACTTTAAACATGAAGAAAAGGACCTTCACAACTCTCTATGGGGAATAGCTTGTACATATATAATTTCGTCTAGAAATGAAATTGAGCTTAAAACTTCGTTAGAAGTTCTAGATGTAGTTTTAGAAGAAACCTTCAACAATTGGAATTTAGTTGTTAACAATAACAAAGCTTATGTACCATTCTTCTATGATTTTCTTCGGAAACTGAATCATGGATGCATTACAAGCAATTATCCCTTTATCGTGCCTGTATTCGAGAAAGTTTTAGAGAAGGTTGAGGAATACTCTCCTAGTCATGAAATGTTTCTATTAACTTTGGATATAAAGCTTCTTATAGCAATGAGGAAAATTGGAAATAAAGATGAAAATGATGTAATACTTTTGGCTAAAGAAGCCTCTGCATCTTTGTTTACGTTTACACAAGACCTAAAGACAAATAATTTGGTATTGCCCTGTTTTTATAATGATATCGCTTCTTTAATAACAAGAAGTATAACAAATCTGGGCATATTAAAAAAAATAACTCCTGAAATATTGATAGCATATACATGTATTGAAGTTTTAAAAACTGAAGATATTGATTTGATAACTTTCGCGATATCAATAATGCCCATACAAAGTCCACCTTGTGACGAAGAATTGTTTAAGAGTCTGAGTGCATCATTTACAGAGAATGTGAAGCAGATTAATAATTTTCAAGTTCAAAGTTTCTTCTATAAGAAATTTTATTTATCTGGTGCTCTAGGAGTGTACTAAAAGTATACTTAATTTTAATTGATTATATTCTTTACTTGTAGTTATGTCATCACAATTATTGTATATTACTTATATACTGCTAAGTTGTATACTTACGCAAAAAGGAAATAAATTAATAATTTTATTTTTAACTTCGTTTTTTTTTTGTAAAATTGTCTATAGCTGTAAGTTGTTAGAAATTAGAATGCAGGGGAGAGCAGGTACGATTCGTACAGAGGGAGCATTACAGCGTACAGTACTAACAGTAGTCATATCTACATTCTACACTAATCTTAAATCTACATGTTGATGGGTTGTTATTTATATGCGAGAGACCCATACATGCATAAAGATTAAAGACTCACAACATCAGGGCAAGTCGATAATTTGTTTATGGACCGCATAAGTAATTTTTCGACTCATTTTTACAAACATTTAGGTACTTTATTTATTAAGTTTTGCTCAAACTGTAAACGCAATTTTTAATAGCTGTTTTATCAGTGTTTAGATCAATATTGGAGTAGTGAGGAGTGGATACGTACTCTACGAATACGCACCTACGACATTATCCTAGTTTTCCAATTACAGAATTCAGAGTATAGTGCCACTCAGACTCAGTGGCACAATGCGGAATTATGCTGAAGCTGAGAGTCCTCGTTTGTGCGAAGCGTTGCTGTAGTTGAAATATTCAAATTTCAACATCAAGTATTATTGTGCATAATGCGCTCTAGTGCTTTAGTTGGAAAACTAGGTGTATAAGAAAGTTTGATAAGATAAGATTCTGTTAAAAGTCCGCACAAAAATATGGCATCAAACAGACAACACTTCAAAGTCAATTATTGTAGGCATAATATAAATTTCCTCAACTCGCTTTTTCGCTTTAATAAGACGGCGGCTTAGACTGAAAGAATAATATCGTTTAGTCTAAGGACGGCGGTAACTGATTTTTATCAACCTCAAACCAGGAAAAAAACTACAATCTAAAAACTTTTGTCAAAAGACATAGGATTACAATTTCGATGAGTAGGGGGTGTCTACACTATTGTGTATATGTCTATAGTGCACGCCAAAGGTATAATATGTTATGCAAGTTGATTCGTCAGGAAGGGATCAAATCCTTACAATCGGAGAAATAGTATCAGCTAGTAGTAACACTACACCACCATATTCACCATTTCCTAGGGAACATTTCAAGGATAACTTCATGGATTGTCCTCCTGATGGTAGTCTGGGAATTTTATATCGGACATTTATAAAAGTTATCTTTATTACAATATATCGTAATTTGGATCTCAATGAACACGACTATGCGACCCCCCGCTAGCACCGAAGCACGATCCGAGCAATTTTTCCTTGTACAGGCTTGCTTCATATAGATACTGCTAAAGGAAAACAAGTATTAAATTAACTCTGAGTATGTACAATTTTACAAAAAAAAACCCAAGGTTTTAGATAAAATAATATATGTATTTTCTTTTTTCGTACACATGTTAGCAGTATAAAAGTAATATATGTACAACAATTATTTTAAGTACACATTGAGAGTATAATAATAAATTATGTAGGTACCAGTTAACAATATACTCAATAAGTGAAGTGTGCTTTTAGTACACTCCTAGAGTACCAGATAAATAAAATTTCTTATAGAAGAAACTTTGAACTTGAAAATTATTAATCGGCTTCACATTCTCTGTAAATGATGCACTCAGACTCTTAAACAATTCTTTGTCACAAGGTGGACTTTGTATGGGCATTATTGATATCGCGAAAGTTATCAAATCAATATCTACAGTTTTTAAGACCTCAATACAAGTATATGCTATCAATATTTCAGGAGTTATTTTTTTTAATATACTAAGATTTTTTATACTTTTTGATATTAAAGAAGCGATATCATTATAAAAACAGGGCAATATCAAATTATTTGCCTTTAGGTCTTGTGTAAATGTAAACAAAGATGCAGAGGCTTCTTTAGCTAAAAGTATTACATCATTTTCATCTTTATTTCCAATTTTTCTCATTGCTATAAGAAGCTTTATATCCAAAGTTAATAGAAACATTTCATGACTAGGAGAGTATTCCTCAACCTTCTCTAAAACTTTCTCGAATACAGGCACGATAAAGGGATGATTGCTTGTAATACATCCATGATTCAGTTTCCGAAGAAAATCATAGAAGAATGGTACAAAAGCTTTGTTATTGTTAACAACTAAATTCCAATTCTTGAAGGTTTCTTCTAAAACTACATCTAGAACTTCTAACGAAGTTTTAAGCTCAATTTCATTTCTAGAAGAAATTATATAGGCACACACTAAACCCCATAGAGAGTTGTGAAGGTCCTTTTCTTCATGTTTAAAGTCTTGCAGTATTTGTTTGTTACATAACATATTCTCAATATGTTCAGTAATTATTTCCAATCTTAAGAAATTTCTCTCTCCTATAGAGAACCTTGCAATAGCATCTAAAACTTTTATTTTTATAGTTATGTTTCTTGTTTTCTTATGGGATAAGTCTTTAACTGCCCTCCAAGCAGCTTTAAGCAGATCACTTCTAAACTTTTCAGGTATTTCATGAGAACAACCCAATAATTCAAATGTTTCATCGTCATCATCTCCATTTAATGATGAAGTAAAGCTTTTCAGTGTTTCAAATAATTCTACTTGGGAGGACTCGGTAGCTTCTTTAATTTTATTAATGAGGGCTTTATATATAACAAGTCTTAGCGATACATTTGTAGTTTGCTTCCAAATTTTGGAGATTATATGTTTTAAATTTTCATTGCTGTAAACTTTGAAAGCTAAGCATATACCATGTTTTTGTATAGACACTGGATTGTCTAAAATGTCTTCAATGAATTTGTTACAAAGTGGGAGAGGTAAATTAGCCCGATACATGTTAAAGATGGGCAGACAGTAGCGCACATAATCACCCTTGATGTACTGAAGAACAATTGGTAATGGTAGAGGTGGCCGAGCGTAGCCCGCGAAACGACATATTGCTTCCTGGATTGCTAATACTTTTCTGTCGATTTTTTTGTAGTCTATTTTCTCTTCTTTTGGTACATACTTATTTAAAAATTGTAATTTAAAATTTTCGTCATCCAATTGTAATATGCCATACACAGCATTATGAACATCACGCCACGGATAGTCTTTAATATTTGCGATACAATCATCAAAGAATTTGATATATTTTTTGCTAAGGTCATTTGAGAAGTATATTCGTATTTTCTTTATAAAGCGTTTAATAGTAAAATTATATCTATTTATAGCATTTCTCATTTCAGGTAATGAATCTAGTACCAAAGCTTTGTCCTTTTTAAGTAATCTTAATAAATCAGCTTCAATTAATTGCTTTTCATCATTCCTATAAAAATTCTTAAAATCATTAGGATTTTCTTCTATGAATGAAACAATTATTTTAGGTAAATCTTCTCTTGGCTTTCGTAAATACTCTAACAGATTTATAAAAATATCAACTATTTTGATTTTTTCTTTCTTGATTGCTTCTGCATCATTTTTATTCAATGTTTGGAATTTCTTGTGATAATAATCATGTAAATAATGATATACTTGATTGCACTGGTCACTATTTAATTGTTTATAGAATCTCATGAAGTCAACAAAACAAATACATGAATCCAAGTAATATGTTAAGATATCATGCATTTCTTTCCCATGTAAGATGTTGTATATAACACAGAATGTTCTAAATTTATTTTTTCCATAAAAACCAGGTGTGTAAACTTCCATGCTATACAAAATTTTATCAAGAGCATTCCAACATGAATCTTCAAATTCAAATACATTATGTTTTGTAACTACAGTATCAACAAAATCTTCTTTGCGGTCACATAATTCGTTTATATGTCTTTCATAAAAATAATTAAATAATGTTTCCAAATGTTTCTGGTTTTTGCAACATGTAATTAATGTTCTTATCATTTTATTTCTCATATTATTATCCTTAGTTAAGAATATATAATCCTTTATTGGTTTGAAAGCTATATCAAAGTTAACAAACTCGTACCACATGAAATCCTGATTGACCCCTAGCAGTTCTTTACCTTCTTCTATATGCTTTAGAGCCCACTGTTCTCTTTCCTCTATGGTAAATAATTCATAATATTTATAATTAAAGAATGTTATGGTCATTTCAAAGGGTTGATCATTTCCATAAAAAGATAGAAAAGTATTTTTGAAAAAACTTAACACTTCATCTCTTGGGATTTTCGAAAATATATATTTATAGGTTCCATAAAAATTTTGACTCCAAAAGTCTTCAACTTTGGCTGGAAATAATGCGATTATAAACTTTTTCGAATCTTCACTTGTGGAATGTCTAGTAACTGTGTATTTATGCAGCCTTCTAATGTACAACAGTGGTGCGGCAAGTACACGAGATTTATGTTTAGTCATTATTCTCTTAGACATTCTCCCTCCAAATGACCAAGATGATTTTGGTTCAGCATGAGCCTCGAATAAATCCAAATACTGTTCTTCATCAACTGTATATAAATATGATAGTTTATTCAAGCAACAACTTCTTTCATAGGCCGGAATCTTTGAAATATACTTTTTTGCTAGGTCAAATGAATTACCAATGAAATGTTTCAATATTTGTGAAGTAATAAGACTAACATCATTTTCTATTATGCCTAATTTGTAACTTTCTGTCACAAAGATTAGAAATTTCTTGGCAAATGAATTCATTTTAAGTTTGTTGCAGTATTCAAAGAAAGTTAATGCTCTGTCTTTATTCATGATATTAGCTGCAATTGAATTAATCATTTTTGTTTTCATTTTAAAGGATATAAGAGGAAATATTTCATGATGTAAGTGGTCTGGGTTAATTATATGTGAATATTCCTTATCGTACAACCAACCACACTTTAGCACTCTGGATATGTACAAAGCATCTCCACATTTTAATGTCTCAACAAAATAATCTATATTTCTGTAATGTGATGCAACATCTATCTTGTAGAACTTATGAATGTCTGACTTTTCTTCTATGGCTTTAACTTCATTGAAGTTTGTTTGGTTTTTAACAGTTTCAAGCACTTTACTGTTAAGTTCCTGTTGCCGTTTTCCTAAGCTATCACCAGTTAGCAGGATCATGTTGTCTGGTTCTGGAAAAATGGTAAAATAAAAGGTTATAAATTTAAGTTATTTTCTATAAACAACTTTAAAGCATTACCTATATTTTATAAAATAAGATAACAGAATTTATATTGAAAAATCTTATACCTATATTTTGTGCAATAATGTATGTAAAACTAAGGATGACATCATCTCGTAATTAATGTTATCTGATATATATTCTGTTCCAGGTATTAGTTAAATTGTATCAATAGATTTTAAAAATAATCTTAATGCATTATCAGGCGATAACATATAAAGGCAAGGTTTAAAAAAATATATAACAAAACACTTTGGGAGAGAATAAAATTAAACAGATTTATTATTGCTATCTCGGGCATCTGGTTTATTATAGCGGCATCATACTAACTTCAAGTTGTTTAAACATAATATTAAAAACTTAACATAAATTACAAAATCGGGCGGCCTAATCACTTAAAAGTAATTTCTACCAGGCTACTTAATTTAAACTATATGAGGACAGAAAGAAAGACAAAATATTAATTGTACTTACTGAGAGATTTTATGAAAAATAACACAATGTATAGAATTTAATCGACTTTTACAAGGCACCATTTGTTGGCAGTAGGTACTAACTACTAGCCACTAGGTAGTATGTAAGCACTAAGTTTAGTAGTTAAAAAAATATCGACATAAAATAGGGATTAACGACTCCCTTTCACCTTGCATTAAGAGTAAAAAATAAAAGTTATAAGTTATAATTCGCTAAATATACTTTGTACAAAAATCGTACAGTACTCTACTGTGTCAAACTCAAAGTCAAAATGCAAACGTAAATAACGTATTATTTAATATTTTTTTCAATTCAAATTTTTTGTGATTGATGGCAGTTCTGTGTTGCCACAATTTTGTCAATGTCAAGGTAAAATATTTAATAAAAAAAATAAAACCTGGAGCCTGACAGTTGACACTACGTAAAGAAAGGTCCGATGACACTTGACAGAGATTAGAGATAGAGAGAGCCAGGGGGGTGACAGCCGTGACACTTAGTAGAGAGAACTCCGATGACAGACATAGAGCTGCCATCTACTGTGTCGCCCCTATATATTACTGTTTAAAGTCGGTTTCTGTAACAGTGTCTTTATGACAAATAGATGTCGCTATACCAAACTCGATACCATACAAACAACTAATACAAATGCAAATGGCCATCCATCGCTTGCACATGTTTAGTGTACTGTTGTGTTAATTTCTGTTTTTGCGATTTTTCTGTCGAGTCGAGACTAGTTTTGTTCTTCCTCCTTTTTGTGTGTAAAGATTATCCGAAATCCCGGAATATCCGTTTTGTACGATATAGACGTTTATTGAATTGTTTTGTGAGTGTAAGTTATTTTAATAAACATAAAAATGTAAAACATGGAAAATAAATAATTTTAATATAGTATTCTGTTTCATTCGTCGCATGACCTTTTGTATAGTATTTAGGTAGGTTATTTTCTCTTATTTTTCTACAATTAGAGCTAAAGAAATTTTAATGATTAATTGTGAGATTTATAACTTTGTTTTACTGATTAGTTCAAGAACAATAAAAAATATTTACTAGTCACTACCGATATATATAAAAAACACACTATAGGTATAACTAGAACTAATGTATATAATGTATGCATACCTATATATATATATATATGTATCTAAATTTTAGTTTTGGTTCTAAAATGCAGAGGCGTTCTCTCGTTTTGTCATGGTAAATTTGTCGAGAGAGGGCTCTCTTTTTCCAGTATATATGTCGCAGGCGGATTGTATAATCCGCTGTATTACATTACGGCTAGCCGTTTTCTAAAACAGGGCCGTTTTGCAAAGCGGCGGTTCAACGATTAGCTGTATTGTCATTGCGATACGTTCTTCAATATAGCGGTCCACGTTTAGCCGCATTGTACTACTACTTAAACTGTAGGGTGACCATAATTATTTTAACCGTAGTACCTTTGACCGCTATATTGGAGAACATATCGCAATGACAATACGGCTAATCGTTGAACCGCCGAAGTTTTTAGAAAACTTTTCTTTACTAATGACTTTTAATACAATCTGTTGTTATATTCGTCAATAGATGTCACTGTACGACTTAAGTAGAAA
>DWAJ01004939.1:0-12170 GCA_018238005.1 Eurema mandarina | reverse complement strand
AGACGGCATCGAAGGAGGAGCTGAACAAGATAAAAAAAATGATTTTTTGAAGTGCTTCGAAGATTGGAAAAACCGTTGGCACAAGTGTATAATATCTCATGGGGATTACTTTGAAGGGGACAAAATAGATATTCATGAATAAATAAATAATTTAAAAAAAAAACAAAATTCGCGATACTTTTTGAACACACCTCGTATATTGCACAATCTGCAAATTCAGATAATGAGAGCGAAGGTGGTGGTGACCTCCACCCGCTGCGATGAGGTCACCACCTCTGCGAATAGTGAACGCAGTGGGGTTATTGTCCGTGGTCTGGGGAGCTGGGAGTGAGTATGAGTGAGTGAATGAGCGAGTGATTAGGGCACCTTCTTGAAGGAGAAGAACTTGCTGCCGGGCGCGTACACGTTGTCCTGGTACACCTCGTCCGCGAACAGGAACAGCTTGTGCTTGTGCGCGAACTTGATGATCGCCTCGATGTTGTCGCGCGTCAGCACCTGCGCATGCGCACATCACTATATATATTAGCTAATAATAATAGTTTTCGACTTACAATTAAGACAATTAGAAAACGTAAATTAAATTATAGAAGAAGCCATTTAAATAATGACTGAAATGACAACGATAATAATTATTCGTTTGATGCAAATTGCAACATTGTAATAAGTATTATTACATTCCTTTTTAAATCTATTCTGAGTTATACCTTTATATTAATGTGTTATCCTTATGTTAATAATGCAACTTACTTATAATCAATTAAAGTAGCCAAGATCGTAGTATAGCTGTCTGTCTATGTCTCTCTTTCTTTCTCTGTCTCATAGATAGCCAAGTCAGTTATTTTTGTTTAATTTTTCTATTTTTAAAAATAAAATTATAATCGATAGGAACTTCGTTCCACCCTGGTTTCCCATCAGTATCTGACCTGTCCAGTAGGGTTGCCAGGGTTGATGACGACGATGGCGCGCACATTATAGCTCTTCTGCGCCTCAGAGCGCGCTCTCTCCAGCTCGTTGACGTCGAGGCCCCAGTTGGCGGCCTCGTCCAGGTAGTAGCCGCACTGCTCCAGCCCGTACTCGGCCAGCGACGCCGAGTACAGCGGGTACTGCGGGATCGGGATCATCACGCCTGCGGGCGCGCAAGCGTTACGTCAATACCAATATAAACATCTCATTAATTAAAGAGACAGGAGTCTCTGTATTTGTTATTATATTTAAACGAAATAGCTCGACCGTTTTACGTGAAATTTTGTGTACAATCCTTTAAGTCTGATCATCGAACAACATCTACTTTACATCCTCCTAGATGTTGAGACGTCAGGTCGGGCCAGCTAGCACAAAAAAAGTTGCACCATAGCATTTGTGGTTCTACTAAGGTCATTATTTGCTTCTTCGTGTTGGTTCATGATCTTAACAAGAAAAACTCCACGAATATAAGAATCACTTCAACGAATTTCAAGTAGAAAGAAATAAATTGAATAAGAAGTTTTATATCATCATTTCATCCAATCTAAAAATTCTTAAAACTTATATGTTTCTAACTTAAATTTGTTGATAGAAAAATTAACCACAAAAACTAATTCATTCAATAGCTTATTAATTAAGTAATTATCTATATGCCATTTAACCTGATCCATTTAGTATTTAGATAAACATATTATGTCTTCTTAATAGTGACAATATATAATTCTATAAATAATGATGTATTATCGTTATCAGCAAGTACTACAATACAATTTGCAATACACGTCGAAGATTACACTCGCGTCTCGCCGCGCCGATAAGACAATCTCTTGATAAAGCAGCTTTGTTTAAATAATTTATTTACTTACAGCCTAACATTGATAATACATAATTAATTATAGAATATTAAGTACTGTACCCTAATAATATAGTCTCAGTTGCCATAAAACAAGCTCTGCTTAGCCTGAGACTAGATGGCGCTGTGTTAGAATCGTTCTGTGGTGGTATTATTTATTTATTTAAGAAATCCTTTGACAAAAATTCATTGTACATCATTCATTGTAAAATATGACATCTTTGACATTAGATTATATGATTTTTTTATAAAAGGATATTATATTTTTTTATAGCATGCGTTATATCAGTACATAATATTAAATCAGACACTACACTAGAGTTAAATTAAAATTAAAATTTTTAAGTTAAGTTAAATACACAACATATCTAAAAAAAATAAAAATAATAATAAAATAATCGACAGCAATATATTATCAGCAAATTTACAAGCTTAATATTAAAAAACGATTTATTTATTATTATAGTCTGTCTGTTCGTCTGCCGAGGGCCACTCACCAGACTTGCGGCCGTCGATGGTGTTGCAGAGCAGCTGCAGGCAGTTCTTGATGCCGTTGGAGGCGCCGCCCACGAGACACACGTTGGTCCAGTCGCTGGGGTGGCCGTCGCGCGCCGCGATGTACTCGGCCACGTGGCGCCGGATGGCCTCGATGCCGTGCGACATCGTGTACGCGCCCACCGACTGGCCCCTGACACACGCCACGACCGCCTTATTGAATTACAATACTAGCCAGCTTACGTACTACGTGGGTAAAGTACGCGTCACAAAACTTTAGCGCTGAACGAAACCTGCGCAGAAGTCAAAAATAAGGTATCGAGGTAACGGCACGGCGCGCGGGGCGCGTGATGTCGGGTGCGCGAGCGTTGATTGGTTGTCACAGTCGTGTTGTCTTTCTCGCACCAATACGTCAATTACGAGCGCGCTTCTCGTCCAGCGCTAAACATAAATGACGCGTACTATACGCAGACGATTCAACTACTACAATAGGCATTCAAGTTGGATAGTAATAGGGATATGTTTGACAGTCTAAAGTCAATATAAATAAATGGCATTGACACAAACGATTATATTCTGAAATTATCATGTAAATAATCGATAAGATCTTTCTAAGAAGAAAAAAGTAAATACGATACGACTGGTTGAAAAATAGTTTAAAATAGTAACAACGTAAAGAAACAGATTAATATAAAATAAGTGATTCTAATATGAGCTTAATTCGTCGTCTTCACTATTATCAACCGTTATTATATGTATTGTAAACTTAAACCACCTAATAATTCTATATATAGTAACCGTCAAAAATGTTTAGCGATTGACGAGAATAGCTGCGCATCGGTAGAATCGCTTCGTTGGTGCGAGAAAGACAACACGACTGGGACAACCAATCAACGCTCGCGCATATGACGATCACACGCCCCGCGCGGCACCGCTACCTCGATACCTTATTTTTGACTTCTGCGCAGGTTTCGTTCACCGCTAAAGGTAATTGACGGTTACTATACCTATGCATAAAAAAACAAACCAGTTTTCAGAGCAACCGAAGCGAATCAAACTACCAATTCTTTTAAGTCTTTACGCAATATTAACTCTCCTGTGAACTGGTAATTACCGCTTTGCATAACAATTAGGGTTAGAATTTAAAAGTTTCTATAGTGTATACAGTATATGTGTGTGTGTGAGTATGACCTTCACCACTAGTACCAAAACTGACGTTATATAGAACTCGTTTGCCGTATACCAGTTGTGAAAAACTGAATGCCCTTCTTTCAATAGTTTTCGATTTGAAAAGATGAGGACTTATGAGTTATGTGTATAGTTTTATTTCGTCGCTGTTTGACCATGGGATATTTTTGCTAGAACATCAGACTTTTGCTCTATGAAAAGTTAGTTAAATTAGTATTGTGCTGATTAATTAATAAAACACAAAAGCATATACCTTAGCGCTGAGCGTTTGTCGAGCGTCAATGCTGCATTATTGCGTGTTGACGAAACTTTAATATTTATTTTTGTAAAGGGTAAATCAAAATGTCAAGACGGGCTGCTCTTATTTGAGAAAACGTTACGGTGTACCTAATAATATGTATTGATCACTCATCAACAATTCATAATTTTAGTCTAGAAGCTTAAAATCGATTACGTATATATACGATTTTCAACCTTGACTGCATACAATCGTAGTACGAAAGTATTGATTCAAACAATGTACTTTTGCTAGATTCGTGCTAGCTCACAGTTTTCCTGGTTTTATATACCTAGTCACACTGGAGTAAAGCCCTACATATATTATATACCTATTTACGTTTAAACAAAACATATAATTCTATATACGTATTGCAATAGTTCAATAAAACTTCAGTAAAATATCCATTACATACTATTTTATGATATAGCGCCATTAAACTGCAGATACGGTACCTAATACATAGACCACTAAAGTCCAAAGTTGCTTCATACCTAACTAAAAGATTGACAAGTAACCTTGCTTCTAAGAAAGCCCTTATATCCGTACAAAAGGAGAGTTTATATTAAAAGTATAAAGAGGGTCTCACCCACAGGACTTGAGGATGTCGCGAGCACGTTGCTTCACGTCGGGAGGATAGTCCATCTTGTCGATCGTCTCCGGGTTCGTGATACACGACAGGACCTGGACCCATCATTCCACATATTATTGCATTTATTTACAAAAAACATATACAGTGAACCCGTCAATATATTCCGGCAGTAGGTATTTTGCTATTGTCATGAATAAATAGCAAACTTAATTTCTTTTAAGATATTTAAGTAAGTAAAATTACTTAAATAGTAAATTTGCAACACATTTTTTAATATTGATCTCTTTTGCAAGCTGTATCATATTATATATATATTTTATGAAGTATTATTGAATTATAAAACTGACCATTAATTAAAATTTAATGAGTCATGTATGAAGAAGACTTACAAGTTTTAATGTTAAAAAAAAAGTTTTCCTTTTAATTGAATGAAAAAAACATGTTTTCTTCACAAATGCTTCTTTCCAAAAGATAAGTTGCTTAAAATAAAAAGACATGCTTTACATAGACATACATATAATACGATAAACCTAATCCGATTACCTATATCGTTCGCAGGTTTATAGCAGTCTCACCTGTCTGATAAAAGTGATGGGCACTTGTCCCATCGCGTGCGCATCGCCGATGTTCGCCTTGATCACTCGCTTGAACGGCTTGCTTGCGCCCTGAAAACAACGTCCCATTAAACAAATATACTTTTTTATAGTATTTTGCGTGAAGGAGGAACAAAAATACATACATCCACATATCCATACGTCTATAATATATTTAAAATTATTTCGCATTTACAATAGTAATAAGGTTTAATGTGTCATATGACGTCATTTGCTAGTAGTAATTACGATGCCACGACGACGATAATTTTGTTTTGAAAATTATCTTTTTGTATTTTAATAGCGTTGAGTTTAATCTATTTGCGTATTATACTAATAAGAAGTAACTAAATAATAAAATATTTGACATGTGGTATGCATTTACTGCGTTAGATGATAATATGAGCAAAGCTTTTGCAACCTGACCTCGTATAAAACAGTCACAACGGACAGACCTACTTAGCTCTAAAATTAACGTAATTATTATTAGTTTACCAACATTTGCATGGCCGTGCGATCGTGCAATAGGTTGGCATGGAAAAATTTACATAATCCTGATATCGCTTATCTGATAAGGATCGATAGCAGTGCTGATAAGAGGATTACATAAAGTTTTATTGTGATGACTTTCCACTACTTTCACTACTGGACTTTCTGATCGAAATAATATTTTTGGCAACTTAGAACAGTTAACATCACCCGACATTAGGCATAAAGGGATAAGCAATGCTATCTCTGTACCCAATCTCATCAAAATTAGCTCATCGGTTGAAATATGATAGCACAGCAGATAGACAATTTTGCTTTCGCTTTTATAATATTTACTAGGATGTTAGAAATTTGATAGGTAATAAAAAAATCTATACCAATTATTTTTGCACATTTAACATAGCTATTTCAATAAGGATAATGGCCCCATCATAATAATCTGTACAAAATACAAAGAATGCACAATAATGCTAACTAAACGAAATAGCGCGATGATCGTTCAATTGCTGACATCCTATAGTCATTACTTGCGGTTAAACTATTGTATTGAATTACCTTGATGATATTCACGAGAGCATATATAATAATTATATACATTTTATGAAGTACTCAAGATGGAGAATTTATGATTGTTTAGTTGAATGCATTTTTTATGGGGGTAAGAATTTAATATTAGTAATTAGTAATTACTGTTTGGAGATCTGTAGTCTATACTAATTGATATTATGATGAGATACTTTGTGAAATAGTAGAGTTGATCTTTAGATCCACAGAACCATTATTAAAACATAAATTTAACCACTATTAGTACTATCATAGGCAATATATATAAATACTAGCAACCCACCCCGACTTTGTTGATATATACTATGATGTAAGCTATCCTATCTTTTAACTTAGAGCAAACTTCACATGAGCAAACTTAATTTAAAATTGGTTCAGTAGTTTAGGAGTCAATTTTGAACAAGCAATGTGACATGTAAGTTATATATAATATTAAGATTATGTCAAACAATAAATAAATAATACAATTGCAAAGTAATTGCACTTCATTCATTCATTGCCACAATTCCTTAATCTCCCCAATTAGTTAAATGATAAAACTGTTAATTTTCAGAAACAAACAAGCAAGATAGGAATCTCCATAAAAATTGTTTACTACCTATTATGAAAATAACCTTGTCTGACATTGGCAGAACGGGGAAATTAAACATGTTATGTAAAATTTTATGTTCAAACAACCTATGATGCATGATTTGAACATTTGCATGATGAGACTCAGTATTGTAAGTATGATACCTGTTTTTGAATACTCTATTGTATTTAATTAATTCAATGGTAAGCCTAAACGTGTTTAATAGTAACAGAAAAATATCACAATATTTCATCACAATTTGTTCATGTTACTATACAGTTTCCTTCCTACAAGTATTATGGTAATGGTAATTGTCTTAAAATAAATGTCAGTCTTACTTCAATTTATTATAACATTAGTATTGAGTGTATAGGAGAATTTTAAAGACACTTTGTTTTAAATATTTTGCATGATTTGTTTGAAGCTAAATTCATTTATATTTATTTATTTCGCTATACTATACGTAGTATCAACTGTAAAAGGATATACACACATCTGACAATACAAAATATCTTAACAGTAATGTTACATTTGGTTGAATGAGTGGTACAACTTGTGAAATGAGCTAATTTAGAAATAGATTACAAATATTTTATAGTGAATGTCTTAAAGCATGATAAATGAGTGGAAACCATTCAACGCATGCCAATGTTGTATTTTGGGCATCATTATTCATAAAACAGGTGGATTCTGTACTAACATTATCTTCATTATTACAAAGAGCTTTGTATTGAGTTAATTAATTAGAGTTATAGTGCAAGGGGACATGTAAGTAACAAACAATATGTTAAGTACAACATTGTTAAAATCAAACAGATTATTTAAAAAAAATCCCGGTTAATACAAATTATATTATTATATACCCCTAAATAAATCTTAATCTAAAGGTTTATTGTTGACAAAAAGCTACTAAACATATCTTATTAGAATTTTCTTGTCCTGTATACTATATTATAGATTGAGAAGAGGCTACTATTATGCTAAAAAAAACAATGCAGATAAGTCCACAGTTAAAGCTTATAAGATATGAATGAAATCATTTAAATCATTATCTATTGAAGAGGAAAACCACAAAACCACAAGCTTCAAACATATTTAACCCCTAAGGTTTTATATCTTATAATAATCAGTTTGTTTTTAGCCATATAGAATGTTAATCAGTGCTTAGTATTTCAATAAATTAATATTTTCTATTAAGATTCAATTTACATTCAAGTTAAATAAGCATCAAGAAAACTTCTAACAAATATTATTCATAAGTATAAACTGTCAAGGTCAGTTTTTGAAAGTATTCTTGAGAATACAAGTACATTAGAAAGTACAAAATTAATATAACACATATGTTCTAGTCATTAATATTTAATGAAAATTTTAAATATTTAATTGTGTAGGTGTTTATTATATGTCTGTGTCAACATCTGCTGTTTACATGTTATTTGTATAACTTTATGAAGCAGTATGTTATCGTTCTGTTAGCACAGACTGTTCAAACAGTTATTATATTGCTGGCAAAGTTTCCACAATTAAAATAAATATTACAAATACCTCTTACCTTTTCGAGTTCTTTTTCGATCTCTGCCGCTCGAATGACCAGCGGCCCGCGGACGGCATATTCCAATTTGACAATGTTGGGGTTAATATTTTCCATAGTAATCGCTTTGGAAGCCATGGTTCTGGCGTTTGCGTACGTGCTCCTCGATAATACTGACAAATCCACCGGCTCCGGTCGCACCGCCTTGCCGGACAACACACGACTGGAAACACGGCTTATCATCTTCATCGATGACATGCTGTAATCAATGACACTCCTCTCAACACGTCACTATCACCAAAGATATCACAGCGACCCCGAATTGCCACAAAAAATGTTTGTATAAATTAATTCGCGTATTGCTTTATTAAATTTGTATTTTGGAACAAAACAAGAAATATTATAAGACAGGGTACCGGCACTCGCCCGTAACCCGACCAAGAAAATCGATAATTCGTTCAACAATAACACATCATGAGACTTGAACCCTATACACGAGTGATATCAAATAATCAAGGCGATAAAGAAATATATAATATTGTTTCAATAAATAACATAGATATGACTTTGACCTTTTTGTAAGGTTACCTGATAGTTTTATGTAATCGTAGAAGAAACAGATACAAATAGCCCGCCTTGATAAACTTTTAGATAGATAACTTTTGTTTGAAACTGAGTTCTTGCACTCGTCAAAACGTTAGAACCGTGCAGACATTGTGGTAATTAAATACTATCTTAAGTCGTTACATAATATCTTAGAGAAACTAAATAATTTTGTTGATATGAAATGAAAAATTCTTAACTGACAACTGGCATGCAGCATGGCAACATTTATGACATTTTACATTTTTTCATTACTTTACTTTACTTTCATTCGTAAAAATTTACATTTTTAAATGCCGAATTGAAATAAGTTTAGTGATGTCAACAATGCAAAAGACAGTCGAAACCATATGATATTGTCTATTAAAGTCACTAATATCTATTTTTGATGAAAAAAAACACCTTAACAGGAGATTAACCTGTAAATAATTTGTTTAAAATGCAATTGAAATTTATAACTATTAAAATATCAGATGATATTATTTCTCAAACTTAATCTGTATGAATTTGTCATACAGATTAAGGGGCTTATCTTAAGAAAATAATATATAGTATGAGTAAAGCATACCTACCTACCAATACCGTTTTTTATTAAATTTTATAACTCTTAACTCAATTTGTATCAAACTCATGTGTATACGAGGGATATCAACTACGCCTTTTTGGTTCCTTGTTTACTTTATGCGTGCGCCTTTTATTATATCAAAGGCAAATACCTATAAAATGGTATTTAAATACTTATAGGAACTTAAAAATATGGATCCATTTTATTTCTAACTACGATTGTGAAAGAGTCCTCTAAGATCATCCGTGACTCCCCGGGATTTAGTAACTTGACTTACTTTCTCCTTCTGGCATTCTACGTATGCGTGAGCCACGGAAAAAACTACAATAAGCAATATTTTTTTTCCAATTTTACATATACATAGGTACTTTGATAGTAAAAAGTAATGTGATACTTACTTTCATCAGATTTATTTACATTTTATGTCTGACCTAGTTTACAATCCTGTGCTGAAGTTATATTAAAATAAAGGTAAGAGTAGGCTTTAAAATAAAATATCAAAATTAAAATTAATTTCATTTAATTTAATTTTTACACAACTCGACTATAGTCAATGACAACTAAGTATAATCTATAAGTATAATAATAATCCCAATACAAAAATATTTCATCTCCTTAAACATTATATTGACAGATTTGTAACTTTTTACATTTATGTATAGTAATATAATATTCT
The DNA here is from genome assembly GCA_018238005.1 of Eurema mandarina. Classification (NCBI taxonomy): domain Eukaryota; kingdom Metazoa; phylum Arthropoda; class Insecta; order Lepidoptera; family Pieridae; genus Eurema; species Eurema mandarina. The sequence continues at coordinate 2,210 of DWAJ01004939.1, read as the reverse complement.
TTCTTGTGTCCTGTGGTCGCTTTTAAAATAATAAAAATTGTGATGATTCAACCGTCGTAAAATAACTAAGTTTATACATCATAAATAAACAGCGCATAAAAATCGTTCATTTATAATGTACATCACAACACTATGCATATTTACAATTTATATAGCTTTTAAAAAATTGACATTAACGTTTAAAAATTACAACAACAGAAATATCTCACACATCTTATGGCAAACCTCAGTGATCCCACAAAACTTTCCATTCAATAGACATTATAAAACACAACATAGCTATATTTTACATAGTCCTAAAACGAAATAAATAATTACCTTTCTAAATAGTTACGTCTTATTGTCAAACGAATCCGAGCCGAAACGGGGCTTTTGTCGAACTGAATAATTATATATTATGTACTAACACAATTGCTTATAATTAAACCTCTTTATACATACAGATATTTTGGAATGTTTAAATGATATATGCTACGCGACCAGACATAACGCAGGCAAACAGCTATAAAGATCACTATCAATAATTTTGACACATGTATAAAAATCTAAACAATTGAATACACATAAGTTTAATAAGCTTTTGAAACATAATAATAATTTTGAAAGTTCGCTGCATTAGGTGTGGTCATTGCTAAAATACAACTATCAAATATCACTCAATGATATGATTAACTTGAGGAAAGGTGACACGTAAGTACGGCTTTAAAGAGAAGAAAACAACAGAAGGGAAGAAGGAATAAAAACAGTTAATAAAATATATGGAAAGTTACAACAAAGGTATAAGTAAGATTTACTCTGTATATTCTGTTGATAATTTCAACTGTTTGAAGTCATTACTAGTTCCCTTATCTGAAACGATATGTATTGAGACCTGTCTAATTCGAGTTGAACTCGCACGAAAAATAACAATGGAGCTTAAATTTAGTTTAAGGGAAAAGCTTCTAGCATTAAGAAACATAGTCATAGTTTCGCGTAACTTTAAGTAAATGTGGAACTAGTTAAGTCATAAGAGTAAAACGGAATGTAGCGGTGCCCCTGGGGCCTCTATTTTTTAATATCATGAGCGCCAACTTGTATCTTTGAAGGGTGCACCGCAGAGTACAATAAAATCGATTTTGAATACAAACTGTTACTAAAAATCGTATAAAACAGATATGGGCGGTACCGACAGGACCCCGAACGGTCCTCGCGGCTAGAAGACGTTTTCCGGTTAAGTAAGCGCTCATTGGCTCATTGTTGTAGGTTAGTATAAGACAGAATGTGTGCGTTGTCTTCGGGGTCTCCATTTCCATATTTTTAGTAGAAGCGCCCTGGCGCGGGGGCCCGCGGAGGGCCCCGCCGGCCGCTAGCAGTCGCGGTCTTCCCTCACGAGCTGCTGCGTGTCGACGCCGGTGTCCGCGGCCGGGTCCAGCGCGCGGGGCCTCTTGCCGGGGCCCCCGCGAGTCTCCGTCGAGGACGGCGATATCACCGCCGATACTACTTTCTCTTTTAACTCTTCAGGTACCTCGTATATTCCCGCTAAAAGAGATATTTCTTTATTTATTTTGTGTACTTATTTTATTTATTTTAACTTGCGTATACACTATGTAATGATGTACTATTGTACGAACTACGTAGTAAAATTTTACTTATTCTAATTATTGTTATTATTCGAAATTATATAAATATTAGATGCAACTTTTCGCCAATAGTGAACTATTAATATTTTGATTTTGCATAATCAATTCTTCTATTTGTATCTCTAAATGTAAAAATAATATATTGTTGGATACTAACGCAGCGGCTCGGAGTCGGGCAGCGTGACGGCGTCGTACATGGGGTTGGTGAAGTCGCGTCCCTTGCGGTCGGGGGCCCGGTCTGGGGCCCGGTCGGTCGCGCGCTCGGGGCCCGGCGCGGGAGCCACGCCGCCCAGCTCCACGTTGGAGCCCGGCCGGAACGACACGCTCTGCGACGACGCCAGGCTGCTCAGCCCGCTCAGTCCGCTCACTTTGCCACTGGAAGCATGTGTTTATGTTGTACATTTGTAGCTCGAAAAAAAGAGAGTATCCTTTTTTAGTCAAAACATGGACTAGCCGTCCGTTAATACCGTGAAACACGCCAACTTTGCCACCGAGTAAAACTTTGCCCAAAACACAATTTCTAAGGAAAGTAACAAATATTTGAAAAACTACCAAACTTACGACAACATTGATAATATTAGTAGAAAGTAA
>DWAJ01004938.1:0-12172 GCA_018238005.1 Eurema mandarina | reverse complement strand
CATAAAGAAGCTTACCGGCCTACCAATAACTGAAGCTATGAAGACCGCCAAGGACAGGCAGACATGGAGAAGTCTCGTGCTAACTGGACACGACCTTCAGAAATGAAGACGCCGATTAAGAAGAGAAGATAATAATCTAACTACATTATAAATTTCAGCCGAATTTACCTCACAGAGCATATCGGATTTCTAACATTAAAGTTAAAGAAAATTATTTTATTTGCTAATATGAGTTCGAAATATTCTGTTTACTACCAAAAGTATCTCCAGGATATGGTATCAGACAATAACGTAAAACAAATATCTCTTTTCAAAGTAAAATAAACCATAATTCAAAGAACAATGGTATGAAATCTAACTGACGAAACAGGTTTACAATCTTTTGTATCATTGTAGGAAAGCTTAACGAATTATTGCATAAATAGTCATGTCATTGTGTATGTCTGTAGTGAAATTTGCGTCAATATTTGTCTTAAATTTCGAGGAAAAGTTGACGTGCAATGTTTGTTTTATATTCGACAATAAGCTTTTGGATAATTTATATATTTTTTCTGAAACTAAAGAAACTGAAGACCAACTTTGGTCTTTATTGTAACATAAAGATAATATGCATTGTTTTATTGAATAATACGATTCTTTTTACATATTTATTATTTTGTTCAAATAGTTCTTCTACTATATAGATCCAATCGTCCTAAACGAAGCTAAAATCATTACAAGTTACAATGAAGATCATTCCATTGTCTTCAATTATATAGATATCTTTAGTAACCCTACAGTATACTACATTATTTTAGGTTTAGCGATTAATACTACAATATTAATCTCATTACTCTCTACGTGGTAACTGAGACGTTCGTATTAAGATTTACATACGTACTATCATATAAATTCATAAAGGTACATACTGGAGACCAAACTCTGAAAACCAGCAAATTATTTGGAACAAGAATCCATTCGATGACGTTTTAATTCGGCGTTATCTCCAAACTTCAAATACGTACAGGTTCATTATTTTCGCTTATCTATACGAATTGTATAATGTTTGTAACATGTGATGTCATCCGCGCCCCGACTGGTTTGACTCCACTTTCACTCATGACATCTGTTAAGGTAATTTTGGAATTACCTTAATTTGAAATTGTTTTTTTTTCTTATATAGAACTTGTTATACAATGCAATTGAATACCAACATACAAAAATTGCACTTGTTTTTATATGTATTAATATAGATTGCTAAAAAGTTCGTTTGCTTTAACTTGGTAATCTCTTAAACTATGCATCGAATTTTCATTTCATTGTTTAACAAAACGTTACAGTTCCTGGCTGACTGATACGCAGGCAAAACCACAGGGCACACTAATAGTTATAAGCCTCTTAAACAAATTCAGTAGCTAAATAACGCGCTAAGAGGTTTGATATCAAGCAAGTTATGCTAAATGCCATACAATTAGCAGTTTTAATATATCACATACATTCACTGAAGAGAAAGTAGTGCTGACACTTATAAACGAATAAATATTGAACCCATGCGTTATGCAATGCAATTTGTTTAATGTGGGAAGGTCTGAGGCATGGTTTTGTGTTTACTTTTCATGTAATATCGTCTTCATTGTCTTAATAATGACGGAACTGAGTGACAGTATTATTTTATTCAATTTTATGAAAAAGTACTACATGTTTTATTTATTGTTTGTATAAATTTCTCGCTGCGTTCATTCTTCTCATTCTTTCATTTATCTAATTTCTGTCTCATTTTTCTTTCTTTTTACTTATATTTTTCATTAATAATTTGTTTAAGCGTATAATATATGTCATGTATATTTAATAAACATTTTGTTGAATTATTAAGCTACGTGTATTTTCAATGCTATTTTATTTTTATTCACCATGGTTAATTGGAAGATTTTGTTTCCTACCGATAAGGCCACCGGTTCACGAAATTGTCAAAACTGTTCAATTTTGTGAATGTCTGTTACTATTTCCTGTCAATAAAGTGATTATTTATTATTTATTTAATCATATTGGTAATGATAATTATCAAAAGAATGTATTAATTAATTAATACATTCTTTTAAATTTTTTGAGTGTAGACTATCACGTCAAGGTGAATTATTTATATCATGTAACATGTTAAACATTTTCTTCCAACTCTACCAAAATCCTTATATACATAACAGAGTACTGTTTGATATAATAGATATGTATTTCGTTATTCTTTGCATTCTCAAAGAATAACGAAATACAAAGCAAGCAATCATTTATCGATAATAATAACTGAAAAACTTTTAATGTTAAAGTCCATAACATAAGGATTTTCATAGGTCTTTTGAATGCTGAAAATATACTACCATTTAAAAAATCTTTCTTGAAATAATATAATTTATAAAAGTGATATATAGTGATTCTATGTATGGAATTACCTATTTATGTAAAAAAAACATTCTTTATGAATGATATTTTGTACCAATATGTTTTATGATAATCTTCGCGTATATAATAACTCTGTCCCATTACACATTAAAGCCATATTTATGCTAAAATGTGATAATGATGATATTTAACGCTAATATCTTCTTCAGAGTCACGATTCGATTTCAAACGAATTATAATATTTTGATCCTTAATAGTTATTTGTTTCATGTGACTTGAATCTACTCTGCCTACGCAAATATAACTTATTTTAGACCTTCTGTTATAACCAATTATTTTGAAACATGTCTACTAAATCTAAACAACGGTTTTAATTAATATGAAATCTTATACTTGTCTTCTAGTACTATAGTTTATAATAAAATGGTTTTATTGAATAACGACAGCATTAAACTAATTAATATTATAATATGACTTTTGATTTATAAAAAATATCCTGTTCTATTCACTCCAGCATTTGTAATCCATACTACTATTAACTTAAAAACATTGCCTAGAACATGAAGTCATCAGATTTATTATCTATTATAAAAAACAAGGCCAAAGCTCTTTTTCATCTAAACATGCAATGCAATTATCTTAATATTTATTCATATGCACTTAATGCATGAGAATATTCATGAGGTACTTACACCATAACCAAAGTTTATATTACAACTATGTACTAACAATGCTAAGTCTATTTTTCTTAAGACGCAAATGTAAATAAAAACAATGATATGAAATAGGAGTCGCTAAACGATGTCCGTTCACCATGTCAGTAGCACATGCCGTGGGGACACTCGACTACGCAATCGGGAAGCGTCATCGTCGAACGTAACCGCGAAGTTTGATAACTAACTTTCTCTCTCGACTGCCTGCTCGCTTCTGTCTGTACTCGACACTCAGCTAGGCTTATCCAGCCTCACTCCGCGATAGCCCACGAGCCGACTCGCCCGCCAACCGCGCTCGCTCTCGGTCCGATCTCGAAAATTGTTCAGTGCTCAACATTAATGTTTTCCTAGTACCTCCTGGTGATTGACACCGGCAAAATGGGAACTTTTCACACGTAAGTTTTTTTTTTTAATTTGCGTTATTTTTTTTTAATCGGAAGACTATAATAGTTCGTCCTTGCTAATTTTAATATGCAAAATTCCTCTCATCCGCTAAAGTAGGACAATGCCAGCCTACAAGTTCAATTTAAGCTTTAATTTACATTGACAAGTTGTCGATAATTATAGTTTTGCATATTCAGGACTCGAGTTTTCGTGAATGACATGCAATGTGGTTACAGAAAGCGATCGACCTCGAAACTTTAACCTTCAATACAAAAGCTATTTATTTAGGCTTATGAGCTCTGATAGATAAAATTATTTCTCTTTGTTGCGAATTTCGTATCGACTTTAAAAGTAAGTCAAAGTGCTATGAGTTAAAATAGATTTTATATCATTTATTATAAATTTGAAAGTGCATACAAAAACATGACAATACTTCAGATTTTTGTAACAAAAACTAGTCTTAATTATTGAACGATTCCAATGAGTATTTTGCTCTTTAATATATCTAGAGGTATTATATCACCGAAGCCGCAGGCGCCGATTACCGCGTTTTTTGTCAGACCTGTCGAAGTAGGAAGCCAGTACAACAAATCCACGATACTTTCTCGTCTTTAAGATTAATGATTTTTATATTAATCGTACATGTATTCAACATTCTTTGTCTTAACGATTATTGAAATGTAAATGATAAGTTCAAATACGTTCCTCATTGGCCATATCGAACTGAGTTCATATAAATTATAAATTTAAAGACAGAAATGACTTAATTGACGCATTATATATCTTTTTCTCTAAATAATAGGTGATGTTACGATATTAAAGAACAATGGGCAGTTAACAATTTTCATATGAAACGTGGTATAAAGTTATGCTAGTATTTATTAAGCACTATATGTTATAATAATATAATCACTAATATCTATTATCATCAAACCATCTCTAATAAAATTGTCGTAAAACTCATCCATACCAATAGAACAAACTGTTAACCTGCTATTTTAAAGAGCCATTCATAAAGCCTTCAAAAGCTTGAAACATACAAACAATTTACCAACGATCACATTTATTAACATTAAAATATAAACAAGGAACATAACCTATAGGTATATCTAGAGAGGACAGTAGTTCAAAAATATGTTTCAATTTATTGTTATGAAATAAAATTAAATTATAACTAATTAATTCATTTGTAATAAACTTGATTTAAATTGATGCCATGGTCATACAACCCTCAAACTAAACTTAATATTATGAGTTAATATTAATACTTAATTCATTTTACTGATAGGTAGTTTTAATTCAATCAACAAGGAAAATTTGCACTTGACTAATGTCTAAGTCTATTTACAGCTTAGTGTAAATATTATCATATTATTCATCGTTTTAAAAATAAAAACGTTTTGAAATAAGAATCCTTTTTTTGTTATTTTAGATTCTGAGTCTCCTATTCAGATTAGACATTAAAAATCAGGACATTTTATGCCATAATAATTATTTATCTTCAATTTTGTACAAATCTTTACATATTTTAGTATTAAAAAACTTGTTAATTAATCTCTTACAAATAAGATAGTCTGATAGGTATGTTTCAATAATCGAATATGTATTTTTAAATTAGTCTACACCTGAGCAGAAGATCCTTAAATATCCCAAACACCAAAAATGAACTAATAAGATTTATGAAAGGGCAATTAACATCTACATAATATTTCATCCAAAAAGCCTTACAAGCTGGGATGGCCCACGAGTCAGATCCGGTATCGATAATAACAATATTGCGATGACTGATTGTTCGAAAACGAATATGCGGATACAAGCCGATGCAATGTTTTTAGTAAACAGGAAAAGTTTCAGTTACTTTGGTTAAAGACGAGCTTAAATACGGAAGCGTTTTAATCGATTTTTTTATGAAGATCGCTATATTGCTACGTTTGTAAGATTTTAATATATAAATCATATTGACATTAATTTGGTATTGTTTTTACGCGTTCAATTCGATCTCGATCTTTAATCGATAGTTTCATAGATTAGGTACCTATTCAATTTTGAGTAGTAAATAATCTATGACAATCCTTTAACAATTGAAGGTTAATGTGTACTTTGTTTCGGTTATAAAAGGAACATTTTGCATTAGATAATTAATTAATTAACCAGACATAAATCATAATATGTAGAGTCACATTGAATTAAACAAATTAATAAACATTTCTCAAAATTACTAGGTTTATTAACTTCATAAATTATTCATTACTACTAGCTCCTTACAAAATACGCAACATATTATGAGCATATATTTAAAAGCGATATAATCACTAATAATGATAACATAATATTTCTCGTTAATCCAACGGATATAACTCATAAGAATTCCAATATGTCAAGATGTTTTTACACGACCAGGAAATACATACATATTATTGCTTACATGTAAATATAAATATAATTACATTAATAATTATTTCTTACATAGGGAATTGATTTACTGTAGCCTTTGTTATTAATTTATATGCTAGTATCTTCATTGGAATTAATTTAAATAATGTGCATGTTATGCTGAGATGTAACAAATAGGCATTGCGTCTCGATGCCTCTTGCATAAGCACATATGTATGTACTAAGTTATTCACTGGTTACTCTTGTCTGCTGCCTTTAAAGACCTAAAATATGTATAGGCCTGTATAAAACATACCTTATAATATATTAGATCCAACTGAAATTGAATATTTTTTTATTGAGCCTTAAAGTTTAATTTCCACTTTTGGAAAAAATCATCTTCTCACCGTTTAAAAACTTATGATTGTGTTATTAAAATAGGTATGTAAAATAAAAAGGGGCTACTTATTATCAAATTAGTATCAAAAGAAATAAAACAGTCTTTGTTCAAACTAATAACATACCAACATTTTGCCTTAGTTTTAATAAGCAATTTTATAAGGTTATTTGTTTCTCGTAATGAATAAAAAAAAACAATCAACCTTTAACTACGAATATTGTAAAAACACATGTGACATAAATATTATTTGAATTAAAGTTCAGTTATTATCCTGGTACATATATATATTTATCCCGGTATCACCCCGGGGACGGGAACTACTCGTATAAAACCACGGAGTACGGCTAGTAAGCCATATACAATATACATCGCAAACACCACTGTTACATATTGTGATGTAACAATACAGAATGCGGGTCGCCATTAACATCTACCGTGCGTTCCGAACTATCCTCAACGCATTGCGTAACCTGTCTTCAATACATGCCATTATACTTTCCCTGCTTCTTACTTGTATGGCTTTTATTTAAATTAATTTTGCTGTAGAGTACTATAATATATTTAATACACGCAAAACTAAAAGCCAGCGAGTGCTTACCTACTTAGAACTTGATTGTTAATACATTATAATATATTATAGGGGCGAACTGAGTGAGTCCACTAATCGTTACAAAATCGAAATTTTGGATCGAGTTCCAGTCTCAGATCTCGTTGCACTCCTATTGGATGAATATATAAAATTCTTCACAATAGATTTTTAACGTACCTACTGGCCATGGATAATGAAAATATAAATAAGAATATATTCTGAAGTATGTTAAACTGAAAATCATTTATTCTAACGTTATTCGTATCCTCGTTTTTTTTTGTATTTATCGAAACAATAATTCGAAATAAATAAATAATAAAAAAATAATAGAAACTAAGCTCCGTTTTTTTATATTTATGAAAAATTTGTACGCGAACAAGAATTCGTGTCAACTCCCCATAGAAACTAAGCTCCGTTTATTGTATTCATCGAACATTTGTACGCAAACAAGAATTCGTGTCAAATCCCCATAGAAACTAAGCTCAATGATGATCATTATCAAACTACGTCATCACCATCATCATAATAAAACTCGCGTCTTTGTTGATCAATGCCTCGAGCATTAAGGTGTGTTCCGATCATTATTTGTTAAGTTTTTTATGCTGACCGCAAACGCACTTTACGCAATACGTAGACCTCAGCCTTAACTTTCCGCTTATGTAATGTAATGTTTTGACGACGTAGCAACCGCTTCTAGATTTTTCGACGAATGTATGAAAAGGATGTAGAGTTTTAACAGGCTTTGAAGTTGTACAACATCTTGTATCTAAAAGTATCACTACGAGTTACACGCTTACGAAATTTTCAGTTTAATGATATAATGGTATTTCTCAAACGTCTTTAATTTAATCATTGTCTGGTATTGCTGCCTTTTTTTGTAACTATTATATATAATTTTCAAATTCGCGTCATTTAGTTGTATTTAATCAGTCTTAACTAACTGAAAAACCTGTTTAGGAGCCCGATCGCTTTTATTTAGACATTTTTGGTAGTCTATATCCTAAATACTCATACGCAAATTAAATTTAAGCACGCCTTAAGACTCATAATTTTGACAGAATTGTATGGGGAACTGTCAAATCGGACCGGTTTAAGTTGTACTTAAATTTAAGTTGCGTTTCAGTATTCCGGCATATAACGCTTAGGAATAATGTGGCTTTTTTGTTACGAAATAATCTTCTTAACAAATTTAATACACACCGAGACAAAATCTTACCTCTTTACGATACACGAATAGACATTAAACCGTTAGAGGGTACCTAGCATGTTTTTTTTTCTATCACCTCCGACTTAATCAGAGTCTTTGCTACTTTTTATACAACCTAGCAGGTTACAAAAATCATTTAAAATTCATACGAACAAGTGACCGCGACCGTAACACATTAACACGGCCAATATGTTTTGAATATGACCGTGTAACATTACAGTAATCATTAGGTAAGTGGCGCGTGCTCGCATTACCGATCCTTCCTTCCTCTACTATTACTTAACAGCACTTCGTGTAACGCAATTCGTCAGTTAACATCATAATATTATGTATGTTGGAATATAATTATTTCTATTGATGTAGTTTTGAAGCTGAATTCTCTTTTCTTTTATTGGAGTTTACAATCATCTCTTTATGATAGGGCTGTCTCTGCATTTAATATAGGTTCCAATTTCGAAATTTATTTTACCATGAGAAAGCAACACTATTTGTAAGTGCCATAGATCGCATATTGAGCCAATAATTAATATAAATACTTAAAAAAATAAATTAAAAAAAAATTGAGTATTAGGCGAGTCAAAGCGTAGGACACAGTTTGAAATTTTTTTTGCAAATGGATGTGGACTACACATCTAGCTTACACATAAAACTATTATAACTTTAAAGTATTTAATAGGTACTACAAATACCTTCCTTATACATACATATAAAAACAACATATATTTCTAAGAAAAATTATAAAATACGAAACACAAAATATCTAACAACTAACCTTTAGACAGGTAGATGAAATTAATTACAGTTCTCTGAAGACGGTGTTTAGCAGTAGGTTGTATACAAAATAATAAATCAAGATTAATCGTCTTAAAATCTTTATAACGAGAGAGTACAATATTTAAGAATATATTTTACTTTCGACCCGCCCCGGCTTCTCTCGTATATATTATGATGTAAGCTATCGTATCTTTTAAGTTATATTAAACAGTCGGTTAATCGGTTAAACAGTATAGAAATCAATCGCGGACAAATAACGTGACACGTCATTTTTATCAACGCTAAGCGTTTTAAAGTTCGACAAATAATAATATAAAACTAATCTATTTTTAAATCAATATTAAAGTTATTAACATTAACTGTGTTGAGGATTTCATTAAAAACGTGGTTAGGAATTTTAATAATTTAATAGCTTGGTCAAACTAGTGTGAATGTTTATCCATTGATACGAAAGATTCTCGGAATGTATATTGATGACGCTCACGGATGTAGCTCGTCATACAACCTATCTTTGAATGTAAATAGACTTTTAATTATATGCCATAGTTTAGCCTTAAAAGAATTGAAGAAAAGATTCTGTTAATACAAGGTAGCCTAATAGACGTACCATATGTACTTAAAAATAGGATATAAGGAACATTTCCTTTTGAAGGATAAATATAAGAAAGGTTAAGGCTTTAAAGGAGCTACTATCTATACTAGATGCTTGTTAAATATGTGGATTATATAAAGCTATGTTTATACTAAACATACATTAAATATTATAAACGACTGAGATACTCTAAATAAACACACAAACGTATTTTTTACCATAACAATACACGTAGGTATAAATAATCTTTAGAAACATTAATAAAATTTACTAAGTAAGAGGCAAAAGACAAAGTTATTTTGATACAAAAATTAAAAAATTGCGTATTCTGAAACAGTAATTTCTATTACGAAACAATAATTCTTCTATGTCAGCATAAAAGTGGAAAGCCTTTTTTAAAGTTGCTTCTTCTTAGATAATTTTCTATTCTATTGCCAAATCAAATATTACGAATGTGATTTGTCTAATAAAATTTGACGTCATATATTCCTTAACTATTACTTAAGCCGACGGCGAAAATTCTTAATTGCTTAAGTTGTACAGCTTAAGGTTAATGCGATATATTTAATGGATTCCTTACATTTACATAAATGTTATAATAACGGAGTTATTAATTTCCAAATCAAATTACTTGGGAATTCAAACGATGCTTTATTTATATTTAAAGCTTTATTAATATAACAAGCACTAACTTTAGTATGCTATTACGCTAAATAGGTATAGGTATTAATAGCTATTTTAATCAAAGCATAGCTTAACCTATATTAAATTAAACTTGAATTGTACGACCTAACATTTACTTAGAATATTCACTCGCCCAATTTAGACATATTATTAACATCGCTCTACAAAGGAAACTTATGCCAAAGACTGCTTGAATGAATGCCGCGATTTTGAATTTCTCTAACTGAAAATACCACAATATGAAACTAATATTATGAATAAGAACATATCAGATTTAACGTATTCGAAGCTAATAAGCGTTTTGTAATGTTACCTACTTAGTAAATTGCAGTACGTAATATCTTATATTTTATCTTACCTTCGACCCGAGCTGTCAACCTGAAGGCTTTTCGTGTTATTAACCTAAAACGTATACCATCGTAACAATATAAGATGGCGAAGATTAAAGTATCTATATACAAAACAAAGACGGGTTTGTTACAACACTTATAACTCGAAATCGAAATTTTTGGTTCGTTGGATTTTTTCCTGCCCCGAATAGCAGAATACATCTTAAAAATAATGAAAACTTTATAAGGGAGGAGGGGGTCGGCAAAGTTTATAGGAGGCCACGCGGACGGAGTCGGGCAACAGCTAGTTTACGTTAAAAAACAAACGTAACGTTAATTATATACTAAATATCATAATACATTCGCATGCCAACTAATTACCATTTTCTTGGAAAACGATTATTTGCGTAATGTTTTTATAGAATAAAGAACTTGTTTTTTAATCGTCGTATCAAATTCTATAAATAGTTATCAGCATATAGAAATCTTAAGAAATTATCTGTTCTTAAATTATCAGTTCTATTTTATCTAAAAATATATTTTTAATTTAAAAATATTTCCCTTAACAAGAGTCCTTTAAACCTACTACGGAGTTTCCCTAGTTCCCATATGGGAGTAAACTTTAATCATTCCCTATCTGAAGTAAGTATAATAACTTGATTTGATAGCTTGAAAAAGGTCTAATTAATAATAAATAAATAGGACCTTTTATTCCGAATTAATACAAAGTAAAAAGTATTTTTTATATATTTTTTTTTGGTTTTACAAAACATTTGCCACCGGTTCGGAAGGCAGTTAGGCAGCAGGAAAGTTTCTACAGAGAAGAACCGGCAAGAAACTCTGATAATTGTTCTTTTTAAAATAAGAACATACAATTGTAAATATAAACAAAAACAATACAATTTACAATACATATTTTAACTTGATGATCACACTAACATAACTAACTAGTCTTAACATCTTATGACTCAAAGTGGGGAGCGTCAATGTAGTGCAGGCCTGCGCGGAGCAAAGGTAGCACTACATTGGTTATGGGCTGACGTTTCTCTTCAGGAAGGTGTCCAGCTCGTCTCACCACTTCATAGAATAAAAATAAACACTATATCACCCAATTAAGCGTGCCTCTTGGCATAGGCCTCCTCCAGGTCTCCCCACTGGGCTCTGTCACATGCCACTCTGGTCCAGTATGGCCCCAAGGTTAGGCGGATGTCATCGGTCCAACTGGTTTTTGGGCGCCCTTTTCTTCTAATGTCCTCTATTTTTTATAATAAATAATATACTCATAAAATACTATTCAAACTTACCAAAAATTTAAACAAGTATTTTTTGTTAACGCCACCAAAGTAGTCATGTCTACCAAAAGGTCATCAGAGACTTAGTTAGGAAGTAATTAACGACCAATCAACTTGTCTGTCTATCGACAGGTTAATCGCAGCCGCAGTTAAAAATACAATAGAACTGAGCGGTAATTCTTAACAGCTGTTTAAAACATTCTACTGATTTTTTAAACTTTTCATTGATTCTTTTATTTTAGTTAAATGTATGCTTAATTGCGCAATGAAAACAATATAGACACATATTAATTATCTATGAATAAATAATAATATTAGTCTATGGATTATAATCGTTCTTTCTTTCTTTCTTATATATTATGGCATTAGCGTTTAGCTTTTTGCCAATGTCAAGTAAAATCGTCATCAAGTCGTCTTTAGTAGAGTCAGTCAGTCGTTTCGTTCTGCCCTTCGTAAAGTGAT
>DWAJ01004937.1:0-12173 GCA_018238005.1 Eurema mandarina | reverse complement strand
AAGAAGTAAAGTTTGTGTGTTTGTTAAATTGTAAGGGGTAATCTCGGGATCTACTGAACCGATTTTAAAAATTCTTTCACCAATAGAAAGCCACATTATTGCTGAGTGTCATAGGCTATATAAAAAACCAAAAAGGATATTTAACATTAGATATGCCCAACGAAGTGGGCACGGGTCACCTATAAGATATAAAGTGCGCATAATAATTTAAAGATTCAACCTCAAAATTTTCATTTAAGGGTCCTTTTCTTGATATCTTAGTTTAAACAAAAGCAGTGTTGATACAATAGCTATCCAATTAAAATAACTAGCTCTTGTTTTACTTTAAAATGACGTCATTCTATCAACAAATATATCACCTTATACTTGACATATCTTAGTATTTAAAGCATCCGTTGCCATACTACAAAATGGCCAATTTATATAAATGTATATTTCTTATTCAAAATCCTCGGCCTCGCTCAATAAAATACGGATTTGACAAAGATTAAAATTATATTTTAAAATGACACAAGTCGTATTGCGTTTTTTTCTCTTTGGTGTTACCCGATCGGCTGGACCTAAATAAAATCAATGTTGCCAGTAAAATATACGCGTCTCATTAATTATGGAGCTTAACATGGCAAGTTATTTAAAAGACGCTTGTATTTTTAACTTTTAAAATTATGTGTCAGAGATTTCGTTATATCCTTAAGATGGGCTTAATGAAGTCTCAGTGTAAGAAATACTCTTAAAATATTATCATGGAAATTGACATTTAATATGGAATTAAACGGTAATTCAATTGCATTATTAAAGTATTGAGATTTACATACTTAAGTGTCTCTTAAAATAATTTAAATTGCATTGGGAAATGAACATTATCTTAATACCTATATACAAAGATAAATTTTGTACGTACATTTTGTGTTAATAATGTAAGTTTGAACTCGAAAAATAATAATAATAATTAAACTAAAATCTTTTAATTTCTAGACGTACTTTCCCATTTCAAAGTCAAAGTCAAAAGTATCTTTATTCAACTAGGCTACATATGGTAACACTTGAATCGTCATGGTATTACAAAAACTGGCAACATTTAAAACATGACATTTGACATGACAAAGCTATTGTCTTTGAATTGCCACAGTTAAGGTAATAACAGCTAAGCGCGCCATAACACGAGATTACCGAAAATGATATTGCATATGGGTGATTTGAAATCATCACTGCCATGTTTAATCAATAATATTGAATTTTGCACTGGTAATACCGTCGTATAGTCTGTGATAATTGATTTATGGCGGGAATTGGCTATTTATGCTACGCCGGATTGCGTGCAGATTAAAAAATATAACCATAGATAATTTACAATTTTGGTTTTTAATTCTACGTTCGGTAACAGTCTGGGTATAGACAATTTTACTTTTTGGCCATAGATAGTATTAAAGGAAATTATGTCATAGACAATTGTGTTGATAATTTAAAGTAAGCTAAATTGGTGAAAAATAATATGTTTATAAGTAATAAATTAAGCGGGAAAATGTTTGTCGGAGGTTAACCATAGACCAAATATAAACAAAATTGACGTACAGATTATAAAAATATGTAAACCATAGACAATTTGGTTTTTTCGAAATAATAGACTATTAATATAAAAGACGTATACGTTATTTTAAGTAAACGCTCGGTAAATAAATTGCGCGGCAAAAAAGGAATTTGTAGGTAAACTACAGAGTATAAATGTACAGATAATTTAAACCCACGTAGACATAAAATGGCTAACGAGCTCCAACGAAATGTCTCTTAGTGGTCAGTTTTGAAGTTTAATGTTTACTGACGTGACAATTGTATAATATATTGACTAATGTTTTTTTTTTATATGATGGTACGACCTCCGCCCATGAATAGCACGAAGAGCCTTTAAAATAGGGAAAAAGGAAGGATTTTTTGCAAAAAGGAATATGTTATAGGAGGAGATGTGCCTCAGGTCAAAATTAAAAAAAATGTAAAGTTTTCTATCTATGTATATCTACGCATATCTATATATTATTGGAGATTTATGATTTTGGACGTGTTAATGTACTTTCACAGCCAACTACACTTAATCATGGGAACGTTTTAAACCAATATCAAACTAAGTACAAAAATATATTAAACACTTCACACCGTAGTACACAATTAATCTACAAACGAAAGTTTATAACAACGCCATCTGCCGGCAAGTAGCGGTACTAGCTGCTCAAAATCGATTACCGCATCCAATATCGAATTAACGAAAACAGCTCAGAGCTCGCGGCGAAACAATTTCGACTTCGAATCAAAAGTTAAAGTCCTCCGGCCACGACCAGCTCGTAATTATAAACGGAATTTAAATTTTCAAACAAAAAAAGTACAGGTGTATTAAATGTTAATTTTGTGATTATTTTAACTAGCTATTGGCTGTGGTTTTTCTTATATTTTTGAAGTTATTTAAATCGGTTAATACAACTAACTGACTTTTTAATTCGAAAACTTATAATTTTTTATTGAAAATCTCGTTTTGTGTTGTTTAATTGCGCAAGAGTTTCCCCTTAACTCCTTTGCGTGTGTGTCATTCAATTACACCCCCGTTAAATAAACACATAAAAATAATCATCCGTTATTTCAACCCCTAAACTATATATATATATATATATCGCTCTAAATGCTAACCTACGTCTTAAGTTGCAGAGACGGGGCAAATTTTATCCGAAACTATCCAGTAGTTTTAAAAAGTAAGAAAGAAATATTTATTAGTAAGGATCGAAAGAAAAAACTCAATTATTAAAGACATAATATTACTTACTTATAATATAAAAATGAATCGTAAAATGCGTTCATTTTTTAGCTTGATTGAATTTGAAAATTATTTTTTTTACCTCTTTAAAGTGAAAATATGTTTTTACCTTAATTATAGTATTATAGGTAGGTACCTACAGCATGAACGAAGTCGGGTCGCCAAGCTAGTAATAAATACTATATAAAATATGACTTAAATAAAGGTAACTTAACCGCCATAACTTGTAAGTCCTTAAGTAAATAAAAAAAAATATATTCATACTTGAAGCTAACAAAAGTACCAGAAAAGCATAAAAATGTAAGACTTCGTACTTTATACATTCCATGGCGTAATTGAACATCGTATGCAAATGCGGCGCGCTATCCTTTTGTATTTATGATCGCCTGGTACCTTTGTGGGCAGGTGGCCTATTTTTTTTGTATTGTTTTATTTCCCGACTTCGCTTGAAATTAGATTAGGTTCTCAAAACGTCTTGGAATATAAACGTTATTTGTTTTTTTTATTTATTATTTACCAAGATATAATTGCATAGTCATAGACTTTGACTTCAATCGTACTTTATATAACACATAAATTTTAATCAAAATCGGTACAGGCATTCTCGAGTGATGGTAGTAGGTAGTTCGTCGTCAACTGTCTTCATATGTACTAACCTGCATAATTTTTCACTTAAACAACGAAATCATTTCTGTTCGAATTTGTATACACATACAAATTTTCATCCCCTTTTTTCAACCCCTACAATTATACCGCTATAAAAAGTAACACGTTTTACATTATTTAATATATGAAGTCTTTTTATTTTTAATATTAAAGGCGTTAAATCCATTAGAAATAATTAAGATATTAAGTCCTGAAATCTATCATAAATTATATTTATCCCGAGGCAATTATTTGATTGCAATCGTGATTGCTTTCGCATTATCTAGTCGCCATGACAGTTTAATTGATCTTCTATCGTATTGAATGCTTTATGACGTCATTTGGAAGTCAATTTTGAGGTTATTAGTTGTTAAAATCTCATAATTGTCGATTTATATAATAAAAAACTAGTTTTAAATTGTTGTTACTTAAAATACTTCTATCGAATAAGACTATTTAAAAAAAGATAACAGATTAAAAAAACTGTTTGAAAGTCTGTATAATTGTATAGTCAACGCTCTAAAATAAGAATGTTGCCAGCAAAGAGCGGTTTTGTCACCGTTTCCATAGAGGTATAACGCATAGACCGATGTAATCCCTTGATAATCGAAAGCCAAAACTGTTTATATGTAAGTGTACAAGGCACGTTCTTATACTCGATAACACGCACACAAGCACACCGATAATGTTGCTGCTATAAAAAAATTACCCTAGAAATGTGGAAAAATTTAAAACCTACGAAAAACAGGAATTTCGATGCACTGCGACGATGTATGTAAGTAGACAGAATTGTCTACATTGAAATGGCTTCACTTTGTGCTCACAATGCGGTTCTAAATGCTATAACTCTATGACCGGCTCTATATTTGTACGCAGATGAGCTAACGAGGTAGGCGTGCGAGCTGTTCTTGCCTGTCACTTTCTGGCGCAATGACACATCAAAATGTTGCCACAGATGAAATAGAACTGTGAATCGCATATTTTTAGTCTGTTTCGCGTTTTTTTAAACCGACTTCAAAAAAATAGGTTTTTCAATTCGACTGTTTTTAGCATATATGTTTTTTTTATAAATTAAGGAATGTATCTGTAAATAAATGTCATATAGATTTTACAGATTTTTTTAAATGTTTTTCCCCCTGTTTCTAGTATCAGTTTCATACAACATATAAAATGTAATTTCATCAAAAAAACCTACCTAATTTATGAATAATTATAAAAAAATAGCTATGTTTTCTTTTAAGGCACACTTATAGGTATATAGGTAATGAAGTTTTCTAGCAAAACATTATCAAAATCGATTCAACTAACTTTCGCTTTTATACCAGTAAGAACATTATTATAAGTCCTAGATCTAATAACACGATATATATGACTATTTATGTCCGAGACGTCGCCAGCATTAATTTGGATTAAAGAGATTATTCGCAAAACTGCTATTTCGGTCCAACACGTACAAATATACACGAAACGAGTGTGACGCACGGACATACAGACACTTATAAAATCACTCTAGACGTGCTTCGCGGTTTTGCTCGCGTTTCCGTTCCCGGGGCAATACCGGAATCTAATCTATCTGTATGCCAAATTTCAGCTAAATCTGTTCAGTAGTTTTTGCGTGAATGAGTAATAAACAAAAACATCAACTTATAACAATAAACCACATTTAATATCCATACTATAGGTATAGGTATACTATATTAATCTGTATTTACTATATTAATAATATAAATGCGAAAGTAACTCTGTCTGTCTGTCTTTCCATCACGCTAAAACTACTGAACTAATTAGAACAATTGGTACACAGATGGTCTAGAGCCTGATAAAGAACATAGGCTACTTTTTAACTGGAAAAAAGGGTTAAAAGGGTGGGGGTTTCAAAGAGTCGCGGGCAGCGACTAGTTGTATTAAGTATATATAAATTACTTGTCACGTTCTTTGTCCGCGATTGACTCCTAAACTACTGAACCGATTTTAAATTAGACGAAGCCGGGACGAGCTAGTTGTATTAAAATCATGAAACAATTCCCTCGTCAAACTATTAATATATTCAGCACAATTACCCGGCCAAAAACGAACAGTCAGTCGCTCCAACGCGCGCTAACAGTACAAATGTCCTCCATAAACCCGCCATTTTATGTCCACAGATACTTAATTAAAGATCTATGCGGATGACAGCGCGCTTGGCGGCAAGTTTGACATTTCGACCTGCGCAGTTCAAATGGCGTTTTATTAGTAACAGCACGACGAGTTGACAGTTATTTTTCGATGCAAACTTTTTCTTTAAATAGCCTTCTATTTAAATTCCGTATCGATGTATAATCTAAAAGTCCTTTTTTTGAAGTCGGTTAAAAATTAATCGTCAAATGTGTTGCTAAGTACATAATTCGTGAATGGGTGAACCGATTTCGATAATTATTTTCTTAGTATACCTATTCCTTAAAGCACAAAGATGGGTCTTTCGCACAGAAAAGGGGGGTAAGTATGGATAAAAAATAGTTTATTAAAACAATATTTTCTTATACCAAAACACTGGCTTGAAAAAAAAGTTTTGCTACGCGGAAAACTCTTCGCGGCAAAACGTCAACAGTTGACAGGACTCAATGGTTTCCGCGGGAAACGTGACATTAGGCGCCGTGTTGCCAACTTTAAAAATTTGGCAATCTCCTAAGTTTGTCACAATACCGTACCGATGTATTGTTGCCAAATACCTATTTCCCGTATCTTGCGAAATGCTTTAATATTAACAATTGACTGGCCGGAGATTGCCAATTCGTTGTAATCGTATTGTTGATATATTTGTTTGTTTATCTTGTAAGAGCTTCTTATTTATAATCTGTTGAAATAGCCTGTGGTGTGTTATATGTGGTCATTTTGAGTAAACTTTTTGTTATTGTGTGCTTGCGCAGGAGTTTCTGCTCCTATAGTCTTAACATCAAGATAAAAGAAAGTAATTTGTCTATTATTAAGCTCTATATTTATTATTTTTTATAATAATCGGTGCACTCGTTTTGGCGTTAATTGTGAAAGATTTTCTCGCTCTACTCACTAAAGCACGTCAACTATTTTTTCCATAGAGTAGTCTCGAAAAGTATCCTATGGTTTAATCTACCTGTTAGTTAAACTTCATCCAAATCGGTTTTTGCGTGAAAGCAAGGAAAATCCTTTAATTTTCGCTTGAATAAATAGTTGTAGAATATCAAGACGATCTATATCTGATAAAGAATTCTATAGGTCTAGATCAGATAAGGTCTAGACCATTTTTCAGTCTAGATTTACATTCAGTGCACACACTAGATAGCGACATTATAATTGTTTTGTTTAGTATTCTATAAACGACACATGAATTTAAGCGATTAGAAACAGACTGACAAAAAGCCGTTTAATTGTAAACCAATACATGTGTTCCATGTATTTTGAAAATCACTAATAATATGATTCTTTTTTTTGTTATCTCTACATTTCTTTATAGAATAACTAACTAGCTGTTGCCCGCGACTCCGTCCGCGTGGACTTTCATATAAACTTTGACCCCCCCTTCCTCCCTTATAACCCTTTTTTCCAGTTAAAAAGTAGCCTAAGTTTTATCTCAGGCTCTAAGCCATTTGTGTACCAAGCTTCATTACAATCGGTTCAGCGGTTTGTCTGTGAAAGCCTAAATGTATAATAAAGTTTCCACCCCTCGCGCAACCTTTTGGAGGTTGATTTAAAAAAAAAGTAGCCTATGTCCTTCCTCAAGCTTTAGACTATCTGTGTACCAAATTTCGTTTTAATCCGTTCAGTAGTTTTAGCGTGATGGAAAGACAGACAGACAGAGTTACTTTCGCATTTATAATATTAAAAGTATGGATTTAGTGTTAAAATGATTTGTAATTAAGAAGTCTTTAAAATACATTTACAGTCTACGAACACAGATAAAAATAACATGAACTGATTGATAGAGATGCCATAATTAAAAAAATATACTTTGAATTAAAACGCACTACCCGCAGGTGCGTTAGTTACGACTATTTAAAGATACATACACACAAACATTGCCAATATCTACAGTTTCTTCATACTCTATAAAAAATAAATTATAGTTAGCGTACAAAGCAACTTCTATAGTAAAAAAAAAACATTATTTATCGTATTGAAATATGACGCGGCGCCGGGATTAATCGCATAGCAAGTGGGTATTATGTTACGCGTGTACCAGGCTATCATGAATCGGGGGTGTTCATAAATACGGGCCACACAACGCCTCGCGATGCTGCCCGCCTGGTACTTGTACCGGTTGCTACTAGGCGTAGGAGGCTCTGCGGGTGATTGGCGAGCCTTTATTACTTTACAAATAATTAAAATTAATCGCGTATGTTTGTTTATTTATATCGCTGATACGTCGTTTTGTTTTAAGCTATTAAGTTCGTATTAAGTTATTTGAATAGTTAAATAGTTAACAACTAACGTTGAATTAAGCCGGGTGTAAATAAACTTGTAAATATTGCTATTATATATTTGTTTTAATTTATCCGAATGTAAAATTTAAACGATATTGGTTAAGTAATCTATAAATAAGTAGATATTGAATGCAAAAACATATCAAGTAGCTTGTTTCCAACTTAACTTGATTTAATTATAATGCCTTAATAAGTTTTTTTTAACATAAAAATTAAAAATTGTAATTCACTCAAACATTTAGCTATATTATAAGCCAATATTATAAACGCGAAAGTTTCTGATGTATGTCAGTATGTTTGTGGCTCTCTCACGCAAGAACTACTTAACTGATTTTGTTTGAATTATGACGTACAGATAGACTAGACATACAATACTTTTTAACACGGCATAGTCACGGGAAATAAAGCTGCTCAGGCAATACCGCAAAACACAGTTATTATAATCACTTCATAGTATAAAACTAAAGTATCTTTCTCTGTTTCAATATCCCTTTATTTGTTTAAATCTTTAAAATAAACGCAACTGATTCTCAAGCGGACTTTTGTAATAGATAAAGGATTCAAGAGGAAGGGGTACATGTATAATACATGCATTATATGCGAGCGAAGCCGGGCGATTCGCTAGATTTAAAATAAATCAAGAGTTCAAAGATTTCCCTTGCGAGCCCCCCGCGGTCATTGCATAAAACTTTATTGGCCCTAACGAGTCGTTTCGTATCGGACGGACTTTCCAATTTTATATCAATATTATCATTTTTTTTGTAAATAAAACGAAATGTGCTTAACATCTGATCTTTTGAGCTTTTTATTTGTGTTGGATTTTATTGTTTTTTTGAGAAACTCTGCTTTGTGAATTTGTTCGATTTTATATTTAAATAGATTTTATTATTGGTTAATATGGATCCGCTCTTTAAAAAAAAACTCATTCCAAACGGTACATTTATTCTTGATTAAGTGTATATGTTACCAAATTGACTACAACAATGTATGTTAAAACATCTTAATTTAAGTGTACTTTAAAATGAATTTTCAATGTTATAATTTAAAATTTGACCAAATTAATCTCAATGGGAATTTCAAAAACAGCAACACCATAACCCTGTCACTGCGCGCGTTAAAAGTCGCTCGTTAACGAAACGCGACCGGGCGAAATGGGACGTATTAGAAAAATTTGCATTTTAATTATATATCAAATTGGAATCAAACGCCCGACCCCTGTTGGTTTTAATAGCGTCGCGATTTTGCGATCTCTTTGACCCTAAATAATAATGATTTAAATATAATGACCGGCTTTGGCAGGTTTTGTTAAGGTTGTTTTAATATACAAAGGTAAGAATTTTTCTCATCCGAGCCGTTTAACTTAAAACAATTATATCAAGAGTTCGTTTGGACGCGTTATCTTGTTATCCAATAGTATAAAGTAATATCAGTACAATAAAATACTTAATTATCTGTTACAAGAAAGCGAGCGATTCGGCGGAGTGCATCTAGTCCATGATTACGCTGACGAGGTTCATGAAGAACTTTTCTATGTATCGTGAGCTTTTTGGAGGGTCGTTTTCCCAACTATGTACTACCATTTCTCTCAATTATAGGCATATTAACAATAGACTATTGTTGACTATATTGCTGTCTTGATCTTGTTTATCCGATGATGTGGTAGTGACCATAGCCTTTTCTGGAGAAATGACCAAAGAACGGTATCTTCAGTTCTACTATTGAGGAGAGTCGAGGTGAGAGAAAGAGATATATAAAAAACGCACGCTTATTATTCATGAAGCAACAAAAGGCAAACGTACGTACTTAGCCCGATATCGCTATGATTCCGCAAATACCCTCATGCATAATTAATTTCATTACACAAACATTATTTGAATTCAATTCGACGTTAATTAACATTATTGCTCTTAATATATAGATAATATATATTTAAACACGTTTGAAGTGAAAAAATACGATTTCAAAACATTAAACCGTTATCTGAGATTACTGTAATCGCCACTTATCTTTATGACAATTACGATGGGGTTTCGCTGAGCCAACTTGACGACTTCAAAACACGATTAAATATTTTAAAAGGCTCTTAACATTAGCGACATTATTGCTACGAGTTTATTGCTTGTGTAACTTATTCCTACATATTAAACAAATTTCGTTCGCGGGTTCGATTGTCTATAACCAGGTCCTTTGTTGTTGGTATAGCTATCATATATTAGAAGAATTTTGACCATCCGACGTGAGATAAATGCCTTTAAACCTTTTCGGCTTCATCATCTAGCAAAATATTGACCTTAAGTACCCGTAAAATTAACTTGTTATCTTTTTAATAGTTAATTAATTTATGAAGTTATCTCCTCAAAACTCGACTATCTGATCGTATTAAAACACCCGCAACCAGTAATTCCTCTACGTGTGACCTCACATAAATAATCAAATAGATAATGCTCGATCCCTTTAAGCGCCCCTCGCCTCGACTTAAACACTATTATCAGCGAGGACAGGGTTAAAAATATGCAAAAATCACCGCCCGGGGTGAATATAAAGTACCTAATGTAATTTTGTATAATATTCCGCAATTAAGATTCAAATTGAAATCAATGCGCGGATGAACTGCCGTTCCCGGTGTTTTGGGGTCGCTTCGGCCGTAATGTGGGGGTTATGTCTCGGCGTCGAGAAGGTTCGAGTTTTTGATGAGTTGTTAAGATCATGTCGTATTGTTTAAATGGTTGTTATTCATTGTATTCGAAAACCAATGATGTTGTTTTAATGTTTTTCTGCGATTGTGATGAAGAAAAATGCTACATCGTTTTTGATAATTATTTACTAATAAAACTATTACTAGGTATATGATTTATTAGATTTTTTTCCGACATGAAAAGATAATTATAATATCTGTGAAAGTACCGATGAGCTTGATTTAAAATAAAATAAAAAATGCATTAATACATCACTGTTTAAAAATTAAAATTATTATCAACTTTTTACTTACTTTAAAATATTAAAATTACGAACAAAGACGAGCGGTTAAGAAGTACATCGCATAAAACAAACAGCCAGTTAAATTAACCGCAAATTTCAACTGTAAGTATCATAAAACCAGTCTTAACCGCGACCCCGCTAACATCGCATTGAAAATTAGTCAAATATCTTCAATTGAGGATTTCTGCCGGAAACGACAATTAAGGAGCATAACACTTGAACGTTCTGATAGCCGAGTTATGGGGGCTTTATAGGCCATTAAATTTTGAGAATTTGGGAATTTGGCAACGTCGCAGCGACAGGGTTAAGGTCTTTCGTTGATTTGGTCTTTTTTGGTCTACAAACTTGTATTATAGACGTCTTAATTACTATATAAAGTATTAGTGTTATAAATAAATATGCATATACTATACATATTATAAACCTTCTCTTTGAATCACTCTATCTATTAAAAAAACTGCATCAAAATCCGTTGCGTAGTTTTAAAGATCTAAGCATACATGATATGGATATAGGGACTTTTATACTATAAATAGTGATGTGACTTATTTTTATAGCATCATATAACACTTCTATTTGGTTGGCAGAAATTGTTACTTAGCCACAAAGTTACCGTGCATATAATCATTCGTAACATCACTAGAAATATACATCGTCAATATCCTACTTAAGTTATAATCGCGAAAATTTATGTATGTTTGTTGCTCTCACGCAAAAACTACTAACTCGATTTGGCTGAGATTTGGCATACAGGTAGATTAGATCTTAGATTATCACATATGATGCTTTTTATCCCGGTATTGACACGGAAATGGCAGAAAATTACGTATAAACAAAAAAAATATGCATAGCAAAATTTTTTGTCCAAACCAACTCTGTCTTGATTTTTTACTAATTAAAAAAAACCCTTTGATTTTATAACTCGGATCGTTATCAAAACAATATGTCACCGAATTTATGACCTCCAGTGTCCAGGATAAGGCCTCATTACGACTAATGAAATTTTATTTCCACTCGATGTTATCTTAAAAGGTGTTGTTCTGATAAGATTGCTATTTCTTTGCTTAAAACTGCGTCTGTCGATTTATGGAACAACTAGCTATGCCGCGCGGTTTACCTCGCAAGTATTTTTTATTATTATTTTATGAAGTGGTGAGACGAGCTGGACGCCCTCCTGATGGTAAGAGAAACGCCAGCCCATAACCAATGTAGTTATATATTATGTTATGATAGAGCGTCCCGCCCTATAAAAAAATTATTGATTGGATCAATTGATTGGAGAAAGCCTTACTAGCTAGTTTAAAATTGTTAAAATC
>DWAJ01004936.1:0-12173 GCA_018238005.1 Eurema mandarina | reverse complement strand
AAACCTTGGAAATATTGTTTTAAAATTTTTATGCGGTACGTTATAAGGTCTTGTGCGGGTCTTCGAATTACACCTTAGCCGTGTGGGCTACAAGGATAAAAAGAGTGTTGATGTGATAGGATATTTTTAGAACATTTACAACTACTATTTTTAAATATCCTTTCTTAGTAAAAAAAGTGTAAACAAAATATATTTATTTTCTTACTTATTTTTTCTTATTTTTATTAACATTGCACCGATATTTTTATTTTCGATCTTACATTAGCCATGTCATGGCCACCGCATACCAGGGTAGTAGGAGTTTTAAGGAGGTGCATCTAGACCTAAATAAGTAGTGTTAATAAAATAGACAAACGAGTACATAAAAATGTGTCGGCACAAATAATTTTCAGTCACTATTTTAATTTATTAGAGCATCCAAGTTTCATACTTCCCAGCGAGATCGGTATGCTCGCCGACTTCCAAATGTAGAGTGACTGGCTATACTCAAAGAAGTTTAGTGTTAGTGCGATTGTGTTACACTTGTCCACGACGTGACACTACACTGAATAGTGAATTCATCACGTGTTTCTTTTTAGTGTAAAAGCAGAAACACGTTCAGATAAGGTTAAGGCAATTTTGAATAGTTACAACTATTTTTTTACTACTAATTTATGATCTACTAACTACATGATGATTATTACACACAATTAAATTCATTTAAAAATTAAATTGCTAATCGCCAACTGAGAGCCATTTCTACCAGGCTACCAGATTTGTGTCATCGTCCAATTAAAAGAGCCTAAATTAATAATATTATATTTGTAATGTAAGCGCATTTAGCTATATTTTTCGTTCAAACAGCGACTTATTTCAACACAAGTTCGTAAAAGCCCTTGTTTGCGATATTATGAAGCTTCGGCAAACATCGAGAATATTTTATTCGGACATCAAAAGTGGCGTCCAATGTAGTAGATAGTTTGATATTAACATTCGGAAGGCCGCTTCGCCCGGGGCTTGGATCATATTGGCTCATATTATATATCGCCTGGAGACATATTTCCGACCCTTGTATGAAACCATTGAATTTCTTCGCAATGGTATATATCTTTGTTTTGGATGATGTTTGTATGTATGTTGTGCTTTGGGGGACTCTTTATATTTAACTTTCACCAATTAGAAATGAATTGAGCAGATTGTAAAATGGTGCGAATCGTTCGGACTTAAATACGAAATACTACTATTGGTTTATTGTTTAATGAGACAGCTTCTAGCCTCATTGCAAATATAACTAGTGTACCGATCCCAGCGTAGCAAAATCACTTCACTAGGAAGTCATTAGTAAAACTATAAATGGTACGTACCTGACTTATTAGCTACCGAATATATAATACGTATACAATAAACAGTCCGCCATCCTACATCGTTTCAAAATTACTGACCTTGATTTATTTTATTTTTTTTTTATTTTATTTAATGACCTGGTAACAAAGACCTTTAGGTCATATCTTATTTATTATTTTTACACTTCACTTCATTTCTTTCTGCCCTTCGTAAAGTGATAGTGAACATTACGAAGAACCTAGACGAATCTTGGAGCAATCGGAACGGCGCTACTAAGTGCTCTCAAATGAATTCTTCATTTCTTGGACACTTATTAGCTAGTTTACTGCATGATACACTATCAAAATCATACATTAAATCACTTTATGCACCAAAAAAGGAATATTCAATCGAGATTACATATAGACGCCGCACAATTCCCGCCAAAACCCCCAGTATGACCACCTTGATTTAAAAATAAACTTAAAATATAAATTAATTATACAAGAGTTCATAAATTATAGAAAAAAAAACTGAAAAGTATTTTAGCTGTCATCTGTCACTGTCTTAAAAAAAAACAAAAAGTGGCGTAATATTCGGATACTCGACACAGCATAACTCCCAAACGACTCCCAAAAAATCGGATATATTAAAGCATTAGCTTAGAAATGACAATTTAATTTAGCAATCTGAATGTATTTCGGACGTGGAGCAGGCGAGTGTTCAGCAAATAGACGGACAGACTGTATGTTGTTGCATATAAATACGTTTCTCTGAAGCACAAGTATGTAGTGTAGGTAAATATATTCCATATCTGTTTCTTAAATTTATTTGCATGTAAATTTACAAAGGACTTTAAATATTTTTTCTGTAAGAATTTCACTTAACGGTATGAAAGGACCTCCATTCTTAGACTTAGTCTTAGACTAGACTAGGATTTCCGACCTTTAAAAGAAGGAAAACGTAAGGAGACGTGAAAATCGGTCAACAGTTCACGTAAAAGAGGACTGATAGTAATTTTTAACAATTTTATTACTATTTTATTTTATAAGTACCTATTAACACCATGACGTAAATCTAGCGTTGTTGTTTTTACTGAATATCAAGTGACGTCACTATAAATTCGACCGCAAAGGTGTGTAATATTAGATATGGCAGATAGCAATCAAATATTTCGCGTCACGCAGCGTTTTTCTTCAATAAAACGCTAATAAAACGATCCGAATGCTGTCGTAAATGGCGGACACCATGCCGCTGTAATGTGTGAAATAAAACCATACCTTCATATTTTATGATCTTACTTAATACGACTTTTCACTTTCCTATATTAATTCGTTCATATTTAACGTGGTCAGACGCTTTACAGCACCCACAGTGCTTGGAGTAAATATTTTAGGACTGTTATACTGGCTTTCATTGGGGTTTTGGTTCTTCTATAAGCCTCTTTCGTTAAGTAAAACTGAGTGGGCTGGTAGAATATAACAATGTTTGCTACATGTTTATATGTAGGTAGATAATTATTAAGCTTTATCAATAAATGCGGGTTTATTTTCGCCAGTTGGGGATATTTTTTTATGATAGCTATCACTATTGAATAACGCGTGCAAATAATACAACTGTACAGCATATAAATATAATATTATGATCTTTAATATAGGAAAGATAATATCAAGTAATGCCCGTAGGTTTACTTTTTAAAAATTGCTGACGACTTAATATATTTCATTTATTTTTATGGTAGCTAGTAGTGGTCGGCAGGCGCAAATCAATAAATTTAATAAAAGACCCTTACAAGTAATAATTTTATATAAGCATTATTTTTATTCATCAATATAAAATTAAGACCAGTTCAACACTTCGGCAACTATATAAATGCTACAGACAGACATGTAGACAGAGAAGTTAAACTTTTAACATCCCTTTTTTATTTTTGTATAAAGCAGAAGTATGTTGTATGTTTGCATTCGACTCGCATTCGAATTCAATTTACCGTCACTATAAAGTGAACGGGACTTTATTATCTTCTGTTCCATGACATTGTGTCGAATTGTAAGTGACGTCATTTAGCATTATAGTTATAAATACTTTCGCTCTTATATCTGAGGCAGTTTCACTTAAGACTGAGCGGTTATTGTTTATAAAAAATCTTATATGCGAATATTAAACAATAGTTATAACCTTTAAAAACATAAGAATGGAAAGAAATAATTTTCGAATGTTATAATCATATAATTTTTCGCATTTCCCACTTAATCCAATGAATCGCAGTTTGTCATTACGTCATCCCTAAAAACATACTACAATAAAACCGGCCTCACCCAATTTATTGCAATTCTGCCAAAATAAAAATAAAACGGAATAATTCTAAATTTAAATACCGATACGTCATCTCATTTTCACCGCGAAAACCGTTGACAGTTGACGCACGACCAATCGTAAACCGTTTACGAGCGTTCCAACGCCATCTAGCGAAAGAAATTGGCGACTTTAAAATCCGTTCCCACAAATAACATTAAAACTACCTTTATTGGTGGTAAGCCAGTAAGTAAATAAAATTTAAACGATGTAGTCGTTCGAGTTTAATGTGCAGTTCTAGCCGTAAAGTGTTTAAAACGATCTCTGTTTTATTGCTGCTCTCTTTGATTAGATTCGATGCAATCTTTAGTCTATTCTTGATATTATTAGCCTGCAATTTTTAAGATGTGTTTTAGTGTATCTTCTGTTTTGTTTTAGCTATTTTATTACGTAAGTTAGTTAGTTTAATTTCTTATACATTCCATCAGGTGTATAGGCAAATAAGGTACTTAATACATAATCAGAATTTGAGATTGTATTATTGAGTGATTCTATTATTGATGTATTAGTGAGTGATATTATTTACTGAAGTGATTTAGAAACGCTAATTTAAAGATTTTAACACGATGTAACACAGTGTACAATGATTTTTAACAACATACTTACAATACTAGGAATATGTGATGCTAAAAAAAAAGTAATGCGATTTTTGCAACTTACCTAATTTTTTTTAATCCTAAGCTGTATAATTTGTAATTATTTTAACTATTTTGTATAAAAGTAGATGCTTGTAATTTTAATCAAAAGTTTTATGGTTTAGGTCGTTTCAAAATGCCTCATCAAAAATTAAACCTTCTATAGTATGAAAATGCAATATCTTAGACATTTTTTGGGAATACGAGGATGGTTCGAATTACAGATTAAACAGGTACAGCATAAAACGAGCTTTTAATACAAATAATTCGGTTAAACCTAACCGCAATATATATTAATAGTGTCTCTTTGAAGTCCGAGTCGATCGTTCTTCAGTGGAAAGAGGTCCAGTAATGTAATGGAAGCCTAAGATGGCCGTCTCAGACCAGCCTTAGAGGACTTTTATATCGGACCGACGCGAAACACGACCTCCCTGTGTGAAGTATACTGCAAGGGATCTAGATATACTGGATGAGGTATATTTTATCTGATTTTATTTGAATACTATCTGACCTAAGAACTGTTTTATGTTAAACTGTCTATAGTGTGTTAAATAAAACCGTCGATACGGTTCGGTTCGGTTAAACAAAAAAAATTAATCAATTTTAAAATCTAGCTGGCTAGAAAGTTATTACAAACACTTCAATTGTTGTCGAGTGATATGTTGTAGGAGGCTATCATAGCTACCGACTAAATTCCCCGACGCGCAAGATATATGTGGTTAATCAATGTCTTAAGCTCTATACTAAATCTGTATTAATTTCCATCAACATATCAAAATCGTGTTAGTAGTTCAGGCCTGAAACAGTAACGGAGAGACGGTCACATTAATATATAATATTCAAGTTGTATTATATATAATATTCAAATTGTCTTTTTCAAACGTGAATATAAGCAATGTAGCAGCAACTGATAGGCCAAAATAAATAAAGAAACAAAGTAAATATCTAACGTATCTAGTGTCCTTAGCTCAGTGGTAGCTCAGAGATTGAAGGCCGGATTTATGAGGATTCCCTCCGACGCCGCACTCCTCTCTGATTGCTAGTTTATTTCGTGTCAAATGCGTAAGCTACGGATACCATTTTATTTCAATGCCCGCTACATAGCGTGCCATGTTTGAAGCGTTGGTGTACAGATATTTTAAGTGTTTGCAGTTAGCTTTGGGGGTAGATTTTTTAGGGTTGGGATTCTGTAATTTTCTTATTATTAGTTAAAAAGTTTTTACCTTATTAGGTTAAGCATGTGTAACTTGTAACTTAAGGTTTACAATAGATGTTTGGATTATTACTTTCTTCTATCAGTTGACAATAAGTAAAAATAATTGTTACAGAATCAAGCAATAGTTAATCTGGAAGGTATAGCTTGCAGTTATATATTACCTTTAAAAAAGGTTTTCGTTTTTACATTAACATTTTGTTAAGAACAACATATAATAATAGACCAAGCGATTTATGGAACAATATTATATACTAAATATTCAATTGTAATAATAACATTCTAAGCATACGTCGTACGTTCAATGTGAGTAATAAAAATCTATCGTACAGAAGTTTCTAGAAATTCTTGACAGATTAAAATCGCGACATATTTCACGTCCAACTTCGCCGCCATGCATCATACAACTATCAAACTACAATGTCCGCGAAGTTAGTAGCACTTGGTTACTTTTATTGACTCCATAAAAGCAGTCACCTGGATATGGTGAACAATATACGTATATTTTATTGCTTTGGCAACTGACTGGGAAATGCGTAGACAATTTGCCATTATTTTGAACCAGTAGTTACAAGAATATAAGTTTAAAGGTACTATCGCGGTACTATCAACTAGCTTCCTTATTTCGACATGACATATCAATGAAAATACAACATCAAAAATAGGTATTACTTGAAATTAAAAATGAATACTTAAAAGATTGATAGAAATAAATTCGTATACGTATTGATTAAGTAAAGATGTTAAGTAAAAATTTCAAACTAAAGTACTTAGAACACCTAAGGGAAGTTGGTATGATTATACATTTTATTTAAAACTCAAAATTAGTCTAAAAGAATAATTAAAAAATATATTTTTAAAGCACATATTAGTGTAGAAGTAAAAATCAAAATTTAGGTATGTCTTTTGATACTTAAGATATGCAAACTTTCTCTATCTCTTATCTTTTTAAAATTATGCTATCATTAAACCAAGTATAACCCTTCAAACATGTACTACATAGTTCATCTATATGACATACAATTTTATGTCTCCGACGAGACACAGCGCCGTCTCCAACTTCAATAACGCATAGCTCAAATCCGACTGACTGATATTATTAAGTTTCTGTCAATAACTTTGGTTGAATTACAGTAGAATCTCAACTATATATAACTTACTACATGAAGTAAGTCGAGTGTAAGACGTGTCAAGGATATCTTTGTTAAATTCTGTGGCAATACTGATTTTGTTTTATTTGAAATTTTTTTTACGGGCTTCGAGGCCAATAGATTTTTGTTTAATATCTATTCTCTGGAACCACTTTATTTATAAAAAAGTGATAAAATTCAGTTGCGTAGTTTTAAATATTTATACATGTATGGAGACACAGAGATGAAAGCGACTGTTCTTAGGTGTTTATAGTGTTCATAATAATATTATTAATAGGACAATTATTGTAAAGAAGTAGTCAAGAAATCAAAGAGCAACATGCTTCCATATTATATGTATATGTACATATGGTTAAGAACATAGGTGATTTCTATTCCTTGTAGCGAGCGTATGCTATGCACCATGCTATCAAAAATACGGCCTTTGATCTAATGACTGTTTTTTTCAGGTATTCAAGTATCAAACAGCATCAGTCCATGTATACAACTTGGCACTATCTGTCAAGGGCGGATCGCCACGCCTCCAGGACATTCAGACTACGATTGTGACCCAAATCTTATTTATTGCCAGCGTACATAATTATTGTGTTGCCATGTGCTTGTATCAGCTTTTATATTCGTTATTTTAAATTTATTTATATAACTAGAAACAATGTTTAAAAAGATTATATTATTTTTATCTTAACCTATACCCAAAAACATACGCTTCGTGAAAGCCTATTAAAAAAATAAACAAGAAAGTATCTCTCAATCATATTTTTTCGTTAAATACACTACTGTCTATCATACAAAATTTCTCAAATCATAGATACCTACTGTATATTACAAGAATTCATCTTCAGTACGTAACAATACCAAAAAGCATTCAATATCAATACTTTGTTTCATTTAAATACTAATTTTCTACCAAAAATAGCTTACTCTGCAGTACAAAGTATATCAAAAAGCTATCTAGAGATAATTTAAAAGTGTTTACGCCTTCAGTCTCCATACATTTATACTACAATACACGTCAAAGTTTAAAAGCCCCGCTGCATGTGTACCAACTTTATTGAGAAATGGCTGCTAGAATTGATTTTGACGTCTCCTTCCCGATTTTAAAACGCTAAAATGTCTTTTACGATTTTAACAAGGTAATTTGAACCTTATGCAACAGTTTGGAGGTTGAAATTCGCTTGCTAGTATTTAAGGCTTTATGAAGAAAAGCGGTCTTCTTCATATTTATTAGTGTTGCTTTTTGCGTGTAATGGATTTTTAAGTGAATAAACAAGATGTGGACGGCTTTCACGGTCGCTGGTTTCGACTTTTAATGTTTTTAAAAGCTTTGCTGTTATGAAATTACGTTAATTGTTACAGTAATTGTTGTTTTTTTAATTTCCCTTCGGTTTGTGGGAATGAAAATGAGGAACTTTGATTAAAGAATTATGAGATAAGCTGTTTATTTTTTTAGTTGAAATTCGTATTTCAAATAAATTATTTTACGTCTAGTAACTTTTTTTCTGTTAAGTATACGTTTTAAAAATAATTTGTACTTTAAGCAAATAGTAAATTTTAGATGTTTTGATTCTGTTCCTAGGTGTGATATTTCTGTGTAAAATAAACTTAGTAAATCTCTCTCATAATAATATAATAGTAATAAACAAAGACTATAGATTAGGAAACTTGCTATTGATACATAAAATAACCATTATTTTTAAACTTAATCGTAATGTGTTCAGAAAATGTTGTTTATCAAGTATCAAATCTTTTCGGTCGGCTTACAGTGACAAGTCATTACGTGTCGCGGGCGGGTCTAAGGGCCGATGAAAAATTACTGATGATAAAAAAGGACTCGATGAAATGATGATTAAAACATGCCCTTAGTAACGTACCAACATTAATTATTAGACTTTTTTAATTTTTTTTTATTTGGAAATCCAGTTACGGATACCGCGTCCTCTTCGGGGGAGAAAGAGGCGGCTATGTCGGACTCGCCAGAAGGGTCATACCGTCTAAAACCCACCGGTGTTCCATGTCATCCTTGCGGGAAGCGGGCTCGAAAGGACGCACGAATCTTGCGTGAACTAGACTTGCTTAAACCATTTGGCAGTCTTCATAGAGGTTATGGTACCCTAGTATCGTAATTTATAGTTCTTTATATTTTTATTCCGTTAAGAAGCAGCTTTATAAATAATAATTGGGATATGTGTATTTAAGAGAGATTTTTTTTAATGCGTTAAAAAGACAAAGGGCGCAACAGATAAATTTTAGAATACCATAGACACATTATTTATACTGGTATTATAGTATCGATTCAAAACTTTAACTTTATGCCTAACCTAGTTTAATAATTATTTATTTGACATAGACTTGATTATGAATATTGTGACTAAAGTTAGAAAAAAATTACTAACTTCGCTGACGTCAAAAAGTGCTCAACATTTTGAGTCTGTAATAAAATATATCTCGCTCGCTGATACACTGATCAAATCCAGTGGAGGTGGACTTAGCAGAAATTTCCGTCGCCCGTAATAAAACGAACACTGACACATTGGCTTTAGGACAGACACGAATTCTATATATGACAACACTTTCATCATTTTTTGGATGTTATTTTTTTTTTTTAAAGAATGTGTCCTCAGCCAGTGTAGGTAATTCATTTTTTAAATATTGGATTCTCGTATCAATTACGTATAGCAAAGTTGCAACGTCAAAATTAATCAACTTTGTCCTACATAAAAAAAAAGAAAAAAATCAAGTAAAATATAGGTATCGATTTTGTTGAATATATTTATTTTATATCATACCATACATATTACAAAAGACAACAACTAAACGGAACTGGAATATAACTGGTTTTTGAGAAATTTCTGTTTTTTATTCTTTCACGCAAAAAAGGCTGGACCGATTTAGTTTAAATTTAGCATGTAGATAGATGATGAATGATGAATGATGAATGAAGCCTGGATTAACGAATAGGATACTTTCATCCTATATTCATCATCGGTATTCACCAGGGAACGGGAACAACGCGGGTAGACCCGTAGGGCACTGCTATTATATAAATATTCTTAACCAAGGGCCTTAACATTTCCAATCCATCCCCGCTAAGGCCACTCGTTTTTGAAGAGCAATAATTCCACAAGTCAGCAGCATGCGGCGCGAGGGCCCTCCAAAATGAAAATATATAACCACTCCACGACGCCTTCGACTCTAACGGACTATTTGTTTAATCTTTATTTTAATGCTTTTCAAATTTAGAACACGCTTCTCAGTTTCAGCAGGCTGTTAATAAAATTAGTTTTAAATATAGAATATAACCACTCCACGACGCCTTAGACTTAAACAGACTATTTGTTTAATCCTTATTTTAATGCTTTTCAAATTTAGAACAAGCTTCTCAGTTTCAGCAGGCTGTTAATAAAATTATTTTTAAATGTAGAATATAACCACTCCACGACGCCTTCGACTCTAACGGACTATTTGTTTAATCTTTATTTTAATGCTTTTCAAATTTAGAACACGCTTCTAAATTTTAGTAGGCTATTAATAAACTTTATTTTTTTAATTTAAAATAAGCAACGCTTTCGACTTTAACGAATGATTCATTCTGTCTTTATTTTAACGCTTAAGAATATTCTAAATTTTTGCTGGCTGTTGATAAAGTTAAAAAACACTATTACCACTTATAATGCACGACTGGACGATTCGTTAAAATATAATATTTGTTTTAATTATTTTTAAATTTAGAAAACCTCTCTTAGTTTCGGCTGGCCATTATTTATTTTGAAATTAATATTATTACAATGTATGTCCTCTTTACGACCTCTAGGTAAGTTATTTCAATGGTTTCAAATTAAGAATAAGCTTCTTTATGTTTGCATTATTTTGATGAACTAGTTTTTTTTTAAGTTTAAGTAGACTTATAAATATGATTTATGCGTGATAATTACATTTTTCGTAACCACAAACCGTAACAGATACTCAAAAGATTCATTGTCGGACAATACAGACGTGGTGAAATAAAAATAAATTATATTCCATCGTAAGCACAAAGCTTTGCTTATTAAGTTTAATTTTTAATATTCGCGCTCAGTCCGCGTAAAATTGCAATCTACCCCCGAAAAAGAAAAAAATATGGCGTTGTATGCTTTGAGGCTACGATGGGGCGTTAGTGGTGTCTTTAATGAGAATGTATGTTATAATTTCGTATGTTTCTGTACCTGTATGTTGTTTGAATGTACTTTATTGGTTAGATTTAAATTAAAATGTGTCTGTGTTTTAGAGAATTTATCTTATTTTTCTGCATCGATTTTTATAAACGATTATAGTTAGGAAAACCGGACAGCTCAAAGGTAATTTTCTAGTACAATTTAATTTGCATTTTAGAATAAATGAAGATGAATATTATGCTTGACAACTAAAGAAGGTTAGTTTTTTAATTTATTTTATTTCTTATTTACTAGTACTTATTCTAGTATAGTTCGTTCATTACGATGCTAGAATAAAAGTTAATCAACAATCAATTTTAAGCTTTAAATTGATTCGCTGACATTATAAAGTTATCAAAAACTGTCAGTAATGTCAGTGAATAGACGTATAACGTATAGACTGTTATTCCCCTAATAATAATATCGGTTCGCCGTAAGTGAAGCCAAAAAGTATGTAGGTTTTAATAGCATCTTCTTATACTCAACTAGCGGACCCGTGCCCGCTTCGTTTGCATAATGTTAACAATCCTTTTTTTTATATAGCCTATGACACTCATCAATAATGTGTCTTTCTATTGGTGAAAGAATTTTTAAAATCGTTTTAGTAGATCCCGAGATTTCCCCTTACAATTTAACAAACACACAAACTTTACTGCTTTATATATTAGTATAGATGACACGCACTGCTGAAAAAAGTAAGCAAGCCGCATATCAATCCTGGGCCGATGCTCGAATCCGTAAAGCTCCTGATGTCTCGACAAAAAAGAAGACGTTTAACCGTGCTGCCAAGTCCTGCAAAAAGACATTAAGAAAGGCTAGATTCGACCACATTCGCCAGGTCGGTGAGAAGCTATCTTCGTACCCGGCAGGGAGTAAAGCTTTCTGGTCACTTGCCAAGGCTGTCGAATCTAACTTTTCTCGTCCCTCACTTCCACCTATGCTCAGACCCGATGGCTCACTTGCTCATAGCGCACTAGATAAAGCGAATTTATTCGCCTCACTTTTCGCTAGCAACTCACGCCTGGATTCGACTAACCAATCTCCACCTTGCATCCCCTTTTGCGGAACGTCAATGACTAGCGTTCGAATAACTCAAAAGGAAGTTTTAAGTATTATGCGAAGTCTAGATGTGAATAAAGCAAGTGGGCCCGATGGGATTCCTGCATTGGTGTTAAAAAATTGTGCCCCTGAGTTGTCTCCTGTTCTTACACGCCTGTTTCGCCTATCTTTGCAAACTGGGGTTGTTCCTAAGGCATGGAAAATTGCTAACGTGCAGCCAGTGCCCAAAAAAGGCAGTCGTGCTGACCCTACAAATTATCGTCCAATT
>DWAJ01004935.1:0-12173 GCA_018238005.1 Eurema mandarina | reverse complement strand
GACAACCAATCAACGCTCGCGCACCCGACGATCACGCGCCCCGCGCGCCGCGCCGTTACCTCGATACCTTATTTTTGACTTCTGCGCAGGTTTCGTTCAGCGCTAAAGATTCGTGACGTGTACTATAAGTGTTTTCAGGCGGCATCGATCGAACTAGTATGCAGCACGATGCGGCGGCAGATAATATCTCGCGCGTTCTACGGCTGGCTCGCCTACTGCCGACATTTGTCTACTGTTCGCACACATCTCAGTGGATTAGTGCATCCTAGTATAGTGAGCAGAGGTAAGGGCAAGGAACTAAATATAATTTGGTTACCAAGCAACATCTATTTAGCAATTATTAATTTCACAGTTTCACGAAAAAAAGTCAAATTTTTATGACCTTCAAAATCCACGTCAAGAATATAAAATTGTACCACCAAATGAACGAATTCGCGTGTCTTGTTTAATCTTTCTCAATGCAGTCCCACAAAAAAATATAATTTAATATTTAGTTTGTATATAATTTATTAATGTTTAATGGCTATTATTAGATAGTGCTGACGAAGGTCTAACAGAGAAAGTATGGCGATCAATGATGGATGATAAAGGTGCAATAGCTGATAAAGACGAAGTATATAGGCTTGTGTACTACGGTGGAGTACAGCATGATATACGGAAGGAGGTGTGGCCTTTTTTGCTGGGGTATTATGAGTAAGTTTGATTTTCTAAAATTGCTTAATTTTACTTATTTAGAATGTTATTAAAGAGCCTTGTACTTGAACTAGATTGGAACTCGACTTACGATTGCAGCTTAATGTATCAAATTACTTATTACTCTTTAGGTTCGGCACAACATTCGAGGAAAGACAAGAGCAAGATTCGATATACCGTCGACAATATGAGACCACAATGTCGGAGTGGCTGTGTGTGGAGGCCATCGTGCGGCAACGAGACCGGGAGGCAACGGCTGCGTCTATCGCCAGATTATCCGAATCCTCAGGAAAAGCTAAGCCTGAGATAGAGCCTAATGAGGTGATTATATTGTTATGCTAAATATAGCATAACGAATACGTTACGTCAAGTTATGTTCTGTTATCAATTTATCTTTGACATCAAAAATTTAAATTTTAGGTATTTGAAGATGATTGCAGCGTAATATCAGATAATCCACCAATCGTGTCGCCCGAACCGAGCGAGAATGAACAGAGGAAAGAAAGTAAACCAGTTTTATCACGAGCACCCAGTATAGACGAGGTCGATAACATTGAACTGGATGAAAACAAAGTAAATGGAGAGACTGACACTTGTGATTCTGATGTATACCAAGATGAGGAGGAAAGAGTTTGTCTTAAGAGTGTAGTAGAAAATCCGGATCTAAGGAGAGAGAGTATCGCAGAAATAAAGAGATTGGCCCAAGGTTTTGTACAAAAAGGAGATGGGCGTGGTCTATTGTGTAGCGTGGATAGTGCTAATGCAAATATCAATGGAATTGGGAATGATATTAAGCCCTCTGAGGAGGAGCAGGCGAATCAGCACACGACGCATAGCGTAATTGTTACAAACCCATCAGTTGATTTAGCAGTTACGGGATCACCCGCGTCTGGAGGAACCACAGGTACGTTTTAAATTCTAATTAAACAATTGAGTGTGTAAAATTAAACTCGTACATTATAAATTTTCTGCGCGCTCATTATCGGTAGTATTAAAGCATTTTAGCACCATTTATTAAAAATTCATCGTAATGGTAGAAAGTTAGTGGGTTCGTGATTAAACCCGGATCATCTGGTTAAGTGTCCTAAAGTGTATGACATACCTTTTAGCGCCTGCAAGTCCAGCGCGCAGTCCGCTAGGCGTGGTACGGGAGGAGTCTCAGTCAGCGGGCGCGTCGTTCGACACGCTGGACCCGGACGCGCGCCCCGACAACCGGTCTAACTGCGTGTCGCCGGCCAGCTCCAATGGCGGGGTGTATTCGGTAATACTACACCTGACTTATGTAGTCCTACACACCTAATTACGAAGTTTACTGTTGGTTTTTAGATAGCTTTTAGACGCTGAAAACTAAACGTATGTGTGGTTGTAGGCGCTTAAATCTAAATTAACTAATTGTATTTCATTGTTTCTGATGTTCCAAGATTTATAACATTGCTTTAGATTATTCAGTCTTAATGGCAGAGACCGTATATATTAAATTCCATAAACAAGATTCTACTTTCTTTGACAGAATGAGCTAGTGGAGAGTTTCGCGTTGAACTTGCATCGAATAGAAAAAGATGTTCAAAGGTGTGACAGAAACTATCCGTTCTTCACAGATGAAAATCTAGATAAACTTAGAAATATTATGTGCACGTAAGTACATTGTACAATAATTTTTATATTATACTAATTAGTAATCGCCCGAATAATATTTGGGACTGAAGAGCTTTTGGTATGAATATAGTAGCATAATATTATGATTATCCTAAAGTAGAATTAACAAATGTATGGTGGTGTCACCAAGAAGGCAACTGGTACTACTGTACCTATAAATACACTACTAGTGTACAACATAGTATTCGTATACGAAAACTATGTTTCTCCTAAAGTAGCCTGTTAATAGCTTTTATGGAAACACTTGTAGGTAAACTTAAGGCATCTGAAATATCCATACATTGATATAATGCGGAAATAAGGTCCTATTATTGTTATTGATCTTTGTATAGGTACGTGTGGGAGCACCTGGAGACGGGCTACATGCAGGGCATGTGCGACCTGGCGGCGCCGCTGCTGGTGGTGGCGCGTGACGAGGCGGTGGCGCACGCGCTGTTCGCGCGCCTCATGGACCGCGCCAAGGACAACTTCCCCTCCGGCCAGGCCATGGACGCGCACTTTGCTGATATGAGGTCACTCACTGGTTCATTATAGAAGCTCGTTTTACAGTTAGGGAGAAATATTGGTTCTTATTAGCAACCGTAGACTACAATTGTGTTACTGTGTTGTTCAGTGCAAGTTCAAAGCTAATTTAGCTTTTATTTTGATATCATAGTTATAATTTTCAATACAAAAATGTATGAAGCGAGCATATTAAAAAGGCACGATGCTTTTGAATATCAAATCATCAGGAGACATTTTTTTACTTAAGTGGCAATTTAATGACAATGGGGATTTCTGATTCTACTGGACTGATTCCAAAAGTTCTTTTGCAATAAATATTTGTGAATATCCCAAACCCTTTTTTTTACTCTGGTGACAACCTTCCCAGTTAGTAAGAAAGTTATAACTTAAGCTATAACGTGAAAATTTCCAGGTCACTGATCCAGATCCTGGACTGCGAGCTGTACGAGCTGATGCACGCGCACGGCGACTACACCCACTTCTACTTCTGCTACCGCTGGTTCCTGCTCGACTTCAAGCGGGAAATGCTCTATCAAGATGTTAGTAGTTCATACTTTTTCAATGGTCTCTACCTGTTAGGATGGTTGTATTACTGGTTTTATAAGACCAAGCACATCGATGTATGCATAGTTATATATAAGTGCTATACAAAATTATTTAAAGACGAACTATTGGGTGCTAATCATGCAGAAGCGAAGCAAAAGTTGGACCATATATATTTTGCATGAAGTCACGCAAAAATCGATCGTTATAAAATATTTGCCCTTCTCCGGATAAGTTATAAATTCGAGTTCTATAGTAATAAAGCAATCTATACCTAACGTTTGTGGGAAGAAATTTGTAATATTGTTTAAGAAAGAAACACTACCTTATAATAACAGTACTAAGCATGTACATGTGCGTGTGTAAGGTGTTCTCGACGTGGGAGCTGATCTGGGCGGCGCGGCGCGTGTCGTCGGAGCACATGGTGCTGTTCCTGGCGCTGGCGCTGCTCGAGACCTACCGCGACGTCATCGTCGCCAACTCCATGGACTTCACCGACATCATCAAATTCTTTAACGGTATGTGTGGGTCCCGGGTGAAACCATTCACACGCGTTAAATCTGATTGAGGGAATTCGATATTCAAATAATTATGTCATTTGAAATGTTTATGTTGTCATGCCCGTTGAAATTGTAAAACGGTAGAACAAATTTTTATTGATGTTATTTTAACATACAAAAAATAATTTCATATAATATGTAAGCGTAAGTTTGTTTTAGGTTTAAATTAGTTTTTTGCTTGAGGTATGAAAGTTACATAATATTTATTACATTAGAAGGAATTTTCAGAAACACATCGCAGTTTTTTACAATTACCACGCCGCATCGTTGATAAAGACTTATTGTTGCTTTAATATTGTATAAGGCATAAATGGTACTAGATTTTTGGCATGTATATAATAATATCATATTTATTTCAAAGTCAAAGTCAAAGTCATAAGTATATTTATTCAATTAGGCTACATAAAGTAACACTTTTGAAACGTCATGGTATTACAAAACATTTACCACCAAGGGAAGGCAGTTTCTACCGAGAAGAACCGACATATTAATAAATTAATTTTATTTTCAGAAATGGCGGAGAGACACGATGCCTCAGCTGTTCTGGCTCTAGCTCGGGACCTCGTACTTCAAGTTCAAACATTAATAGAGAACAAATAGTCAAATTAATTGTAAACATTTTGACGAATCAATCTCTAATGTAAACGAATGTTCAAAGTGGCAAATATCGTTACACTAAAATGATCTTTGTTACGGGTCTAATAATCAGTATTGGTTGATCTGTAGTAATAGATATTAGACGAAATATAAAATTTTAATATCAATTTATTAGAGCGTAGTTCATATTGATGTGGTTTTCTATGTGGTATCTGACAGCCGTAGCGACAGAACTTTCTAGATCAATGTAATTGTTTTGTACTCACGATATTGCAGTTGCTGTTACTGTGTCTTTATTTTTTTATCTTCTTAATGTTCGAACATTATTTCAAACGTAAATCAATTTTAAATCATATATCAAATAATTACCTTCAACAAAAAATACATAAGCACCATTTAACGATAATATAAAATTTTTACCTGCCTATATATACTATAGAGTTGAATACATACTAATAATATATTTTTAGGCGATCGTAAAGTCGATCCTAATAATATTATATGTATTTCCATTATTATTTAAAGTCCCCTAGACCATTTTGTTTAGCATGCTCCTAATTTCTTGACAACCTTTGTACCTATAATAAATGTATTTGTTTATAAAGTCGTTTTTAAGTACAAATATGATTGATATAATAATATGATTATTTCAAAAACTTTTATATGAACTGTTGAAAAAAATTAGAAAAAATGGCAACTCTTAATTTGAGAGGCATAATTAAATATTTTTAAAGAATTAGCCAAAACATTGTTTAAATTTATCCAAATGCTATTATTAAATTGTTGTCGAGATCAAATCTTAAATTCTAAATTATAAAAAAGATATGCAATTTTTGCATTGATATATTTTTAATGTTATTAAAT
Source organism: Eurema mandarina (assembly GCA_018238005.1). Lineage (NCBI taxonomy): Eukaryota > Metazoa > Arthropoda > Insecta > Lepidoptera > Pieridae > Eurema > Eurema mandarina. The sequence continues at coordinate 6,756 of DWAJ01004935.1, read as the reverse complement.
CAAACTTAATACGATGTTTCGTTTTTTTATTATTATTTAACGTTAAATCAATACATTTATGGTTATTTTTAGAAATAATACAAGTGTAATGAATGTTTATTTGATGCTTCGATCGATTTATATGATAATAATTACCTATACGCTTATATAATTACTGTTTTGCTACAATCGTCTTAATAAGGCCTATGACCTGAAGCTTTGTGTTCTGAACACATTTGTCAAATAAATAAAATTATTTATAATAAAGATACATATTATGTTTGGAAAAAACTTAAGACAGTTAATTGCCCCTTTCTTTATTTTTATTTGGTATTCTTTTAAGATATTTGTCTATTATATTATGAGATATCTACATGTATAACTTTTGCACAGATAAAATATATTAATTTAAAACTACGCAACCTGCTAGTTTATAAAAAAAAAATGTTCGTAGTCTAGTCATAGCTAAGATCTGACTTTAAAAGGCTTTATATTTGTATTGTGATTTGCTAATAATATTATATAATTAGTTAATATTACATAATAGAATATTATTTTTACTCTTATTGTTATTGTGAGTAATTTTAAGAAACTATATTTTGTACTTATATGTGAAATGGCGTTAACTTTGTTCTTGTGTGTGCTCACTATTGTTTTTATTTTCCAATTTTTATTCTGAGCTTCCATAAACATTTTAAATATATAAAAAAAATATATCCTAATATTTAACACGTTTAAACTATGTGATAAAATGGGTACCTAAATATATATTTCCATGTGAATATAAGTTAAATACATCATCACAAATAAATCCTATCAATATTGTAAGCAAAAATTTCTAATCTATTTATATTGTATGATGGAATTTGTAAGAAATAATATTTTTGTGAAAATCATCTTGTCATTAAAGTATGTTTACAAAATATAGTTTTTTTTATTTTCATCAAGCCAGAACGATCTCTTAATAAATTTAATTATTTATTATCTTCCTTCCTTTTCTTAATTTAGAATTTTCTTATGTCTAAGAAATCAAGATTCCAATCTACCTGCATACTAAATCTCAGCAAAACCAGTAGGTACCTAGTTTTAGCGTGAAGCAGCAACAAATATCTATATGCATTATATTAATATGTATTTTGCCTTGACATTGGCTGTTGCTATAATAATTATTATACCTAATAAAAAATAATTCTTTAAGCATTTAATTAGTAAAGAAAATAAATAAAATCAAAAACAAGCATTTGTTAGCCATCGTTGAGCTTTAACCTATAATATTAGGAATATTTATCCATCGTACCTTTGGGAATTACCCTATTAATAAAATCAATTTGTGACGTGTTTATTATGTTTTAATAATATATGATTTCATTAAAATTCATATTCAAGCATTCCCGTTAATTATATCATCCGCTGACGTAAAATACATACCAATAACTTAATCTATTCGCGAAGCAATATAGTACAATGTAGGTTTATGGGTATTGTATGAGTGTACTAAATACTTTATATTTGGCTACATAAAATCAAATTAAATTCCTTGTGCTTTAAATCTTACTTTTGAGTCTGACGATCTCCAAAAGTCACTGGATGCCCTTAGTTCCAACAAGTAGAGACCTTCATCCTTAGAGCTAGAGCTAAGTTTTTCGAACGTACTCGTATATGGTATCTAAGGCATAGTATTTTCAGGAAATCTTCTACGGTAACACTGCACTTACACGCTTGGTAGCGTTAGTAAAATAATGTTCTCATACCTTGTTTTTAATTTAGCATTATTTTGCATACTGTGGAATTATGCTTATTATTGAATATTTTAACTACATCTTTCTTCATTCATATATCGAGGACTCTCAAAAGTACTAAGTAGTGCTTTCGCTCGATGCATGCAATTACATATACAGTACTAGAAAATTATCAAATGTTTTTCTTTAAGTTAATTAAGTTGACATTGATGAACAAGTCGCACTAAGCTCTCTAATTGAAAAACTAGTATAATGTGTAGCTTTTTATTATTCATTCGCCCACATGTCAAATATTGGGTCGGTCGTAAAATAATATCAACGATATAAGTATTAGATAAAGACAAAATAAATAGGAATGGAAATAATATACTGAAGTAATTTTTAAGGAGAATTATTATATTAATGGTATTATCTAGTTATGGTATATTTATAAAGATTTAATATCTATATAAGATCACACTATTACAGAAATAATTAAGTCTTTAGATAAGTAGTTTTAAATAAGTAGTTCTTCTATAGGTATTATCATCATCCGTCTGTTAATTCAATAATTACATATAATAATAGTGCTAGATTCTATAAACATTGGTTATTCTATTACAACTGTTTAAAAATAAATAAAAATTACGCTTAAAAGTATAATTTAAAATAAATATTAAAATAATATCTAACTTATCACTGTCGTAGATACTGTCGTCGACAAAAGTATATATTAAAAAATTCAAAATTACAAAACGTCACTAAAATATTTCATCAGAATGAATTTGAATTTGAATTGGTATTTAATATTCTAGTAAGACCATTTATAATTATGAATGTGTTAAAATACTTCCGTGGACAGCTGTTCAGTCATATTACGAGGCAATAGTGGAATTCTTCCTCCATTCGTTTCGTATTGATTCAGGTATCTCGACAACATCTAACAGATCTGTAACATTGCTTGGAAAGGGAGAGTATTGTGGCCAAGTCTGTATCTCTTTAAACAAAGCGTCTCCGGGACAATCAGTTTCCCTAACTTGTCTGTGCCCAACTATTTTGTAATCAGGCTTTATATACCCAAGTTCTACGCCAGCTTGTATTAGGGCCTTCGCTGTTTTCAACTGCTGGGGTGGTGGTAATTCATCTGTAATAAAATTAAATATCATATAGAAGAATATAGCATACTGAGGTAGGATTTTTTAACTAGATACTTATCAGTTTCTATAAAATTCTTAAGTATCTTATCAATGTTATCGTATCAAATGAGGAAAATAGTGTATGACCTCTTATCATATAAAATATGATAATAGGATTTTATCACAAATGTTTTTGTTTGATTTTTATGTTTATTTTGTAAAATGAATATAATATATATTATATTATAATAATAGAATATGAATCTTGCTGAAAAAGATATATATGAAGGAAATTTTTTTGTTAGGACTTACTCGTATAATAAAACCAATAGCAAAACAATATAAATTACTATAAAGTCAAAGTCAAAAAAGAAATAAAAACGAGTAGGTATTCTCTTAATACCATCAATCTAACCAACCCACTAACTAGGAAAGTCATAAATTTTACCTCTTTACAATACCGTGACAGATCAAAGAATATTTACGTACATCGCCAGTCTCCAATGAGGCATATCCCCAGGCTCACGTTGTTGAAGTGCAATGAATGTGCACCCAGTATAGACCAACCACGTCCTTCATAAGCCGAACCGTCACCGCCCACTGCAAAACTAAACAATAGGACGCTTTAAATAATTCAAAACACACCATATGTCTTGAGTTATGAATTTAAATTTGAATACATTTAAATTTGTTGATGTTTTAACGTACAACATCTAATTCCTTTTTAACTATTGCTTAGTAGTGCAAAGCCAAAGCTTTCGCCTCTATTGTATGATTTTAGTAGTTATAGTCGCAAGAATAAAAAAATAGTGTGCTTTTATGCATATTAAGAAACAAACAAATGGAAGTGTCGGCTATGCTGTCTCAGTAGAGACTTTTCATTTAGTAATTATTTCAACATCGTTTTGGCAATAATAAACAGTAACGTGATTTAACCAGTTTCTTGAAATTTCGATTAAAAGATTATTCTATCACTGTCGATGCATCATTGATTTAGACTGATTGATACGATATAAAACACTTTAAAACAGAAAGAAGGTATATCGATCCACTACAGAGTTATTTATTTATATACAATATACTTACTTATAACCAATATCCCACCACCCTCTTGTAAAGACGTGGAAGTTCTGCATTGATCTCATAGCCTCAGCGCATTGACGGGGGTCTGTGCATGCAGGAGGGTTGTACGAATGGTGGATGACCACATACGGTACTGGAGTGCTCAGAGGCAGAGTACGCTTCGGCTGTAACGCTTGCCATTCCTTACGACTCACGAACGGAAAATCGTATGTGATCACTTCATTGTTAATAAAATCATCTATAACAAACAAATATTACCTAAAATAATTTCACGTAACCAAAATATAATGTTATCAAGAAGAACGTGACATTAGAAATTTGTCCGATCTCATGTAGAGCCAAGCTACTGACTCTATATAGTCTTACTTGAGTATTATATGTGAATTAAAAACGTATTTATTTGTCTGTGATTATGAGATGATTATACGTAAGCTTATTCTAAATAGAGCATATAGAATTGTTAGCAAGGTTTTATTATGACGGACGAGAACTGTGTAAAATCACGCATATTTCGACAGCTGCAGTTAAGTCAAACGCATACTAACTGAAATCCTGTATTACGTTGCATTGCTGCTGCCATTAAATGACAGAATTACTCTTATGGAATCCTCCGCATCAGTAGTAAGAAGAATTCTCTTTATGCTATGGTAATCGAACCAAAATGGCAAAATACAAATACTAAATAAATATTTTCCTAAGGCCTTTATAAATTAGCACACTTAATTTATGTACATTATTGTCTATTGCCATAAAATGACTGAATTACTCTTCCATATCACATCAGATCACATCTACGAAGATTTATTTTTAAGCTATAAGCTATAAACCAACCAATATGACTAAAAACTAATACTAAATCTGAATAATTATTATTTTCCTAAAGCCTATTTCATAAATTAGCACTCTTCTATAGTAGGGCGTGTAATAGAATGTTTTCAAAATTGAATCAAATCATTTAAATAAAGTTATAAAATAGGAATTAAAGACTTATTTTGAGGTGCAAGAGTTTTTTTTTCACTTACCTTTAAAATCAATCGGTACACCCTTGGTGACACTTAACATTTTTATACACATTAAAATGTTTAATAACACCAATACCATTGCTCGTTTTGTTTTGTTTTTAGTTCTCACGTTATCTATAAATCATTATAAGTACATTTTTATTCATTTAACACTTAATAATAGCAAAAATGAGTACGTGCTATTCACAACGTTATCATCAATGTGTTATTTATTTGTGAAAACTATATTGATCTGCTCATTCAGAGATAAGAATAACGTCAATGAGCGTATCATAATAAATACACATTTTAGAACACTTATTGTTAAAATCACTTAATAAAATATATCTCAATGAACTGTTGGCACTTGATTGCTTACTTACTTTTCTTAATATATAACAAAGTTTTGTTGAAATTAACTAACACTTTTAGTTGAAATAGTTAAATTGTTTCGGGAGCAATTTCTCTGACTGCTACCTTTAACGACAAAAACTGAACTATACAAATACGTTCTCTACATATAGTTATGTACAAAGGCCTGCCTTCCGCGGTTCATCCCCGAGCCGTACTAATATATTATTGAATGAAAAAACTAAAGTGACCTTAATGACCAATGTTTTATGTAGTAAGGTTTATTATGAACGTTTTATCTTTTTATACTAATATAGGCGAAGGTTTGTTATTTTGAATATTTGTGACTAGGTCTGTCCGCCGACTTCACCCGCGTTATACCCAATCCAAACCAAATCTCATTTTTATCGATGGTGTTATAGTTGTTCTGCTATTCGGTACGACGAACCTATTGAAGCAAAAATCATTTTAATCGGTAGAGCTTTCCTCCATTAATAAGTGGTAAATGATCCAATGCTGATATATGTCGAAGAAAATCTCCTATTTGTATTTCATACAATACGATTAAAAATACCTACCTATTTCTTCAATGCTCATATATGATATACATTATATAAAAAAAATCAAAGTTTTATCTGAAATTCGTATTTAAAGCTCTATTTTCTTGGACTATGATAAATTCATATTAAAACGTAATCATCCTCGCAAACCTGTTATTATTTTTTCTAATAAACCTTTGATATTATTATAATTTTAATATCACGTCCATATTATCAGTCATTTTCAATCGGATAAGATATTGACCCAATATCAAGGTGTAGGTATCTGCGTAGGTAATTATTTCATCGTCATAATTAAACTAGAATAATAACTACAATGTTTTGTTGACAGTTGTTATTTGATGTTATAGAAACGTGACAGACATTCTCTTTATTTGTATTTAATATAATCATAAATAAGTGTTTATTTGTTTAAATGACTTTACATAATACCACGACAAGAGTTTTTATTGTGTTTTACGTTAGAACAGGTCTTTATAATAATATTCATTTATTTACAGGTTTTGTGAGTACAAAACCTGTAAATAAATGAATTTTTATGCTCACTTTCTTTTTGTATTATTTTGGCTGGCTAATATTTTAAACATATATTAATTATCTATAGCCAATGATAGTATAGTTAATAGATATGTTATATTCATACAAATCAACCGAAAAAAGTGTTTCGCACAGCATCGGCAGCACACATACATACAAGTCAAAACTATAGAAAAAAGATAAATGATAAAACCAACAAGAAAAAAAGGGAAAGTTAGTTTTTCAGTTGCGCGTAAATGCGCCGGCAACCAATCACCTAAATGTAAGACGTCCTAATTAGGATGTTTTTGCGTCTTCAAAATTTTGCGCTTATAACATATCTACTTAATATAATATCATTGTCTATATATCATTGTATATGCTGACACTTACAAAAATGTGTTTTAATATT
>DWAJ01004934.1:0-12175 GCA_018238005.1 Eurema mandarina | reverse complement strand
TTAACGTAAGTTTATTTTTCATTTTTGAAAGTTATACGTACAGAAAAAAAAATTGTCTTGACATTATACATTGCCCATAGTATTAGACAGATCCAGAACAAAGATTAAAAGTACCTTTATGTTTTAAAACAGAATTAATTCCCTATAATATATTGCAGTTCTAAATAAAGATTGATTATGACGTTACAACTTGTAAATATAAATAAAATGACGCATTATATATTTATCATATATCAGAGTCATAAATATTCTTCATACCAATTTATATGACTTTAAAATTTTGTCAATAATTTAAGAAATCACGCGACTATTTCACCGACCGTGCAAGGCAGGTGGCTGCATAAATTTCTTTCTTAATTTCCATTTAATTTAAAAACGCTGTTAGGGTTGAAATAAAAGTAATTTGCCCGTAAAATATGGTGTACAATTTATTATTACTTTTATGCGATCGCCTTCAACTTTTGCACGGTGTCACACCACACTCGACCCGCGGTTCAGCGACCGACTAGTGATGCCCAAATCGATTTGCATATTAATCGATTCGACAACAGCTCGCGTTTAGTCGACAAATTTACATGATTCGTGAGAACCGCCGTCTGAACTTATGTTATATTAATGAATTGTTCATCTCACGGTGCCGGGTCGGCGACCTCTGTCAATTTTAATTACGATTCGTCCGATTGGTGCCCGAGTGTCTTTTCTGGTCGCACGCACGGTGCAAGCGACAAGCGGCCATCTATCAACGTCGAAAGGCCGATATTCGCGTGCCCAGTCGTTATAAAATTAACGCTCGAATAATCAATGTCGTGTATAGTTAAACACCTGCACCGAGTGATAAATATTGTTTCACCTAATGAGATAACCAAAGTAAATAACTATTGGGAATTGAATAAATTAAATTTTAATTAAGTCTTTATATAGAGCGAATAGACGTTGAGTGTTGGAATAAATCGCGAGTTATCTTGTCGCATTGTTGTGATTTATTTAACAATTTCTTAGTGTCAATGGACCGCTTATCGATAACCCTTTGATAAGCAATTCTTTGAGCAAATGTTGCCATATCCGTGTTTAATAACTACTTTACATATTAAATAAATCTGCAAGTTATATCCCCAAGTCGTTTTAAAAAGATTAGATTCATGCTCGTACCTGTGTAATATTTATTTTGATCAGTTGTTCGCAAGTTTATATTTGCAATAAAAAAAAAACCATCAATGATTTCAAACACACAAAATTTAATTTAAATTGACACAATTCATATTTACTTTTCTATTCTTTACATTAAAAGCTTTTAGAGCCTACAGCGTCGGCAGCGAACACCGTTAAGGAAGGCATACATTTTTAAATTGCCAATAATTGTAAGGTTCCCATAATTATATTCTTCTCCTCTAATAGCAGATATCCGCAACAATTTCATAACATATTCTTATCTAACCTTTTACTAAAATACCTGACCCGAGGCCTGCTATAATTATGTCCAACTGCGATTATACAATTTTCAAGGATATTGCATAAAAGTTCAGCAACAGTAGTGAGTGATAATCGTAAATTAATATAATTCGTGTATTTTGTATAATGGTTGGGAATTAGCCGCGCTGCCCTCATTATGTTGTTAGAGGATTTAGGAGGTCTGCTTTGTAGTAAATTACGTTAGATCTTATGTAATATATGGGCGTATGTGCTTTTGTTATTTCGTTTTAACATTCCTTCTTAATCTCACGTTTCTCGATTTTGTTACAACTATATTTACTAGTATACGTTATTTTTTAACATGTTTTAAATAAAGATTAAGTTTCTATTTTTAAATATAATCATCATCTTTAAAACCTTCATATATTTAAGTATTGCTAAGCGTAACATCTTCACACCTTCTTACTTCATTCGTAATTCGTGTAGAGATTGATTAATTAATTATCTACTGCTGTTCTGATCTGGGCTGTTTACCTCATAGGCGACAATCCTAGCCTGGAACCCTCCACTTTCCCCTGAAAAACAAATCTCACAATAGCCACCTCCATTCGGCGGCATAATTTTTTTTATTTTTATTTGAAACTTTGGTGGCAACTGGCGGCCTTTTTACTCAAGAGTAATCTCTTCCAAGCAACCAAGAATTTAAAATTTTCAATACTCTATAATAAATAGTTAATTTTGCAGCTACTTCCACCGCGTTAACGGCTTCGGCTTGGAGCCCCGGCCTCTGCCCCAGGACGTGAGCGACGCGCCCGTGGGCGGGCTGTTCGCGAAGTTAGCCACGCAGCAGGGCGGACCGCCACGGTTACCCGCTTTCCCTGTCATGATGGATATGACTGCGACCAAGGTGAGCAGTTCTCTTGATACGTTTTAACCGACTTGAAAAAACGAGGTTTCTTAATTCCACCGTATTCAATTATGAGATGATTTATAAATGTAACATAATGTAGTTTTAGATAGAAGAATATGTTCTTGTTATAAACCATTGTATTAAATTGTTTGATACAAGTTCTATCTTGTGGTTTCATCCGCGTTAAACTCAATCCCGATCTATGACACATTCTAATACTTCAAAATATTATAAACTAGCTGTTGCCCGCGACCCTGTCCGCGTGGACTTTCATATAAACTTCGACCGTTCCGATCGTAAAGTAGCCTTTATGACTGGAAAAAATGGTTATAAGGTACTATGTTTAATCTCAGGCTTTAGACTATCTTTGTATCAAATTTCGTTCTAATCGGTTCAGTAGTTTAAGCGTGACGGAAAGACAGACAGACAGAGTTACTTTCGCATTTATAGATAATATTAGTATGGATTTTCATTTTTCCCACAGTGTAAATCTTTGTCATAGGTACATTGTGAGTATAATGTAATAAATAGTTAGATGAATAGATATTGTTAAACATTAATACATATAACAACTATCTATTAAGTGAAATGGTCATCAAAACATCGCGTAATTATTTATTGTATAGTATAAAAGTCATTAGCCTACGAGCAACAAGGACTTCACTATAATGATCTATCAACGAGTACTAATAAATAGTTTAGTGTCAATTATAACAAATAACAAAAACAGCCCGGGGCTGTTTCGCAATTCCACTCAGTAATTGACAAGTCAAAATTAATTGACAGGTTTCTAGCGCTTTCGATATTTGCAAATACAAATAGCAATTTGTCCATTTTAGCCGTTATTTTGACGCTATTTTTAGATTTTTTTCTTTATTTCTTAAATTTCTTTTAATCTATTTATTTAATTTATTAACATAACTATAACAATAAATTAAATAGCTAAATTGAAAAAAATATATTTAAAAATGACATTCCTCGCTTTCGTACTTAAAAATACATAAAACTTAATTAAATTATTATACTATTATGTCATATTGTGTGCATCGGACGAATAGGGCAAAAGTAGCAATGTGCCGTAGCCCGTAATTATTATAAAATACATTATTTATGCACGAAAGTAAAAATATAAATATAAAGGTTTAAAAGAATATTATCTTAATTTAATAATTAAGGTCATTGACCTTTCTTTCATGTATCAAATTTACTAAAGCCTACTCATTTTGGTCTCGAAAGCACCACATACCAAGAAGCCAATGTAATATATAACGAAATGGCTAATAAAAATCGTAAAAGCACAGCTCAATTAAAATCGTTCGAAGCGCAACATTTACGAAACCAACCTTTTTAAGATTATTAAAATAAAACATTGTTTTACAATTTCCTCTAACGTAATGTGATGTACAAGTAACAGCAATGCCAGTGCCCCTATGAAATAATTTACGCTCAGCTGCCTCTCATTTCATAATGTTTAAAATTTATTAATGATTATGAATTCTGTGCTCACTGACCTTCCAGGTTTAATTGCAGATCTGTTCACCGTTCCATAGTTCACGGTTGTGATTAAAACGTCTTTGTATCATAGAGCGCTATCTCGGATCTTTATTGGACGTAGCTAATTTATGTTAATACTCGAAATCATAGCGCGATTGTAGCGTGCTTCCTTCGAGCCATAATTGAGGTAATTAAGTATGATAAGCCCGACCTTTACACTTCCTTCAGTAGTCTAGATTAGATAGTGTGAAGTGTGCCGAGTCTTTGTGCACAGCGAGTACGTAGGGGTGCCAATGGGTCGAATGAAACTACGATACGATATAAACTAATTTTCTGGTCTGGTGTTTGAAGTATCCAGATATTGAGGGCAAGAACTTATAGAATTTTTAAATAGCGTCTACGTTCTGTGTACACGTACGCACTAAAAATCAGTCAGTCATTTTTTCTAGGATTATTAATTAAGGATTAAAGCCATAAGAGCCCCACCAAGAAACAAAAAAATTGAAAAACTCATTTACAACTACATGTTATTTAAATACTTAAATAAAAACTTTGCCCGTCTTGATGCAGTCCTGCATCTCTAGAAGATGCTATGCCTATGCCTAAAGCCATGTATGCCATACAACAAAATAAGTAAGTTAGTCAAGTGTTTCTACACGTATGGCACCCCTGCAAGTGGCGGGCACCGAACCGTCACCTCCAGTAAGTGGAGCTTTACTAATTGGCTCAGGCACGCGCCGCGATGTGAAATCAATGCTCTTAGCCACTTAGAGTTCTGAAGACACGTATAAAACCATTCATTTTTTTAACTAATATACATGTTTATAGAAAAGAATTATTTGAAATTATGTATTTAAATAGCTTTTGCGTCCATCCTGAAACGCTTTTTAAATGTTACTCTCAGGTATAACTAGTTTTCAAAGATTCGCATTTAAAATACCAATGTATATCAAAATATTATGTACATGTATTGTAGCAAACAACGGAATTTCAATACATTATAAAAAACTGCAATATTGTATTATATATATTGAATACATTATTAAAGACGACGGGTCCACTTCAAGCGAAATCGAGGCACGCTTAGCCAACTCTGACGAGTAAGAGGCACGCGAATCGCAGGAGGTATACGATTTTTGCACTTATTGGATTTCAACTTTCTAACAAAATAAACGTTCCTCGGTTGAAGTTCAACAGTTTCGACGTAATTCAGATCGCGATTCAACAATTACTGTGTTTACTTTCTACTTTTGGTATCGCGATCGGATAGCGAGATATAACATGATTTGTAACATTTCTCCTTGTGCCCTTAAACTATAAATTTATAGAATTTATTCTCACCTGTGAAGAGAAACGGGAGCGCGGATATAGTCGTGAGATTAATGACTGCGGCTCGTGCCGAGTTAGGGCTGCCCAACGGGATGTACAGGCATTTGTTTTATTACTGCATATGCGGATAGCTATTTAACAAAAGCGATCTAGTCATATTAAGTTCAACGGTAAGATAAAACAACTCTTCTCCAATACCGTTACTATAGCATTGGGAATGCACGATTCAACGTTGAAGTAAAAATAAACGCAACAAAAAGCGGCGTCATCAGCCCTAGCAACAATTGGCGGCGCGTGCGTCTACGTGTTCGAATCGCGCGCGCGTCGAAGTTTTACCTAGAATGAGAGCACCTTTTTTACTGTACAGCAATTAAAACGATAGATTGCGATTTGACCCACGGGCGGTTGGCGTGACGACGGCGGTATTATTATGATGAATGCTGGTCACTTATGAACGGGTGAGCTCGATCTGATAATGGCCATGTTTGCTCAACACTATCGGGCTACTTTGTAATTGAGTTTTTTTAACGTTTATAGTTACTAGGGAAGGTAAATGTTGTCTAAACGGTTTTGCTTATAGAGATTAGTTGCGATTACATTGCTTTAAGGGCCGCTGTGATTTTGTCTGGTATTTGAGAAATCCTTATTTTCTTGGAGAAAATATTCCAATCTCAAATAAACATTATCAACTACGGTTTCAGTTGCACAAATTCTAGAATTAAACTGTTTATTTTGGAATAAATTACCAGTTTTCTGACACAGCACCTACTTTATAAGCACAATAAATATCAACTAACTTCCAATTAATGAATGAAGCCCGCGTTGCATGAAACATTGTTAATTATAAATCGTTCCGCAACAGTTTTATAACCCGAAATGAGTAGTGTTTAACAAAGTACAGTTTTGTAACGAGTATACGAGTATTGTCTTAAGACATTTGAGATATACTTTCTAGAGGTTAAGGCGAAAATGACTGTCTGCCAATCTCCGAAATAAGATTTTCTTCCGAATCAGAATATTTATTTTAATTTTATATTACGTAAGCATTTTAAATATTATAAAAATATTTATTACTTTATTTTCATACATTATTTCTACAAATTGAAAGTCCCATTTTTATAATAAAATTTAAAATTTTCTCTGACAGACATTATTGGCATTATCGCGGATGAGTCGCAGCGGGCGGTCGCGGCGAAAACGCGTCGGCATCGGCGCGGTGCCCGAACATTCTCCACTTGATCTCTCCGCCGCGAGGGAGAGTGCGGCGAAGAGAGCCAGACTCTCCGCCAGTCCCAGCACGAGAAGCGACGACGACAGAGACCGGGCGTCTAATGAAGGTAAGAGTCATAAATAAAGAAATATGTCGGTCTTGGCACGATGCCAAATAACAAGCCACCTAGTCTTCCTTTCGAGATAGTAAGGCGAAGATAGTAAGACTATTCAATGCTAGGACGAGAAGTCAATACGAGAGTCTAATAAACCACACGGAGACGAGAATGCTGCTCAGAAAGTCATTCAATTTACTCGACAATTAACAGACTATGTTATGTAGATTAGAATAAGGTTACTATCTATGGATGCTGAGAATGTTCATCAATACCAAAACTACAATACAATATCATCATGCAGTAATATATAAAGCATATAATTAAGTAGACAAATCAGATAGTGAAAGAACTTCATGTACAGCAACGTGATTTACCGTTCAAGATTCTTCCTATAACGTTGAATATAAAAAGCCTGAACTCGACGAACACGCGAGCGCTCTATAATGAAATGCATTACAATTAAGAGAGCACGCGTCGTTGCGTACCGTGCATCATTATTTACGTGATTATTAAAAAAAAAGTTCATTCGCATAATGTATTCCGTCCATCGTCTAACGATTGATTTATATACGATAATTTTAGCCATGATTGTTTCTAAGCAATTAAAAGAAAGGTCGCTGACTAGCTCTGTAGTGCTTAGGTATTGTTATATAAATATTCTAATAGTATATTTTAATATATCATATAAATGTCGATTCCGTTTATACGAGATATGACTTTGAGACGCTGATGATATCTTATATTTTACAACGTCAACTAATCATCAAGAAAAGGTCAAGGCTTGAGAAGGTCACACTATTTTTGGTTTTCGCTATATTATATTCAGAAAGTACTGAAGCTAGCAGGGATTTTTAAGAAAATCAAAACCTGTGGCAAAACAAGCCGTGTCTACGTTTGTAACTGATATTGATTGTTTATTAGTGAAATTTTTAAATGGACATAATAATCTTGTTTGGAGCTATCTAGTGTATAACTTATAAGAATAAAAAAGTTTCAGAGTCGCTTTCCCAAAATTCCAGTTTTAGTTTTAAATGATCGAAATGTCGTAAACAGATCGGGAGCGCGACTGTCTGTGCGCGGAGGCGCGCGCGCGGCTCTCCGCCTGGTCGGTGGACGACGTCTGCGAATTTGTCACATCCATCGACATCTGCGCTGAATACGCTTCGGTAAGTTTGTCTATTCCTTTTACATCTGAAATACACCTATTCCATTTTTAAACTTTATTAAAAACAGTTCACAGATAAAAAATAATAAAAAAATCGGGTGTTGTCAAATTTAGAATTACTTCTAGCAAAGAGTCTCAATCAATATTCATTGACAGATTATAAACACAGTAACGCAGTTATCTCGTGCTTCTAATATCATACAATAATCTTAATTAGGGCACACGTCAATAATACTTCATTGACTACAAATGAAGCAAACGCTGTACTTAAAAATTACGCTATGCTTTTCTGTGTACTAATTAAAAGGAAAGCATATTTCATAATACTTGCCATAGAACAGAGAATCGAGAATTTAATATAAACAAAGTTGATAACGTGTGAATGTACTCAAGAAAACTCTCTCAAGGCAATTAGTCATTTTATACTTATTAAATAGTTAACTAACCTGCGGCTAAACAAAATAAATATGCGAGAATCGATTCGTTGGGTCGATCGGAAGCTTAATCAAAAAACACGATTAACGCTTTTATGCCTATTTATATGTTCCCAAAATAGATGACAACATATTTATTTTTTCGTTATTGACATATTTATTCGTTTTTACAATTCTTTTGAATTTTATTTAGAAACGAAATTGCGTCTGAGTACTAGTTACGAAGAAAACTCGGAGATCAAATGATTGTAATAATATTCTAAGTCTTCGGCCCGATTTCAAGGCATTTTATTGGCTCTGCCGGAACGGGCATCCCGTATATAAATACTGTTTAAGAGCTCTTACAAATTACACGTATGCATTAAATTATGAGTTTACGATTGCACGTCCAGTTGCCTTAATGTAGCCGTAAATGTACGATGTAAACCGTTTTATGTAGCGCCGCGGTGCCGACATTGTTATGCCTATTATTACGTATTGAAAGCGTATTTTCCTTTATTTGCTTTGAATATTTTGTTCAGTAGTTTAATGTCTTTAAATGCTATGGCTGATTGTGCCAGTAAAATATAAGCATTTGGTCTAACGATTCATATCAATAGCATGTAGGTAAAGCGCTGAAAGAAACAGAGATTGGATTTTTTTAAATTACGGCTAAAATGATAATACTAGCTAAACAATATAATCTCTCCTAAGAGGACCTTTTCTCTCGTATTATTGTAATTTCTTGATATCTGTTAACCACACATATTTCTAACTTGACACTAATATTTAATTTAATATTTAATTCAATATTCCTAACTTGCGCAAGCACATTTGAACAAACAGTTTGTCACGTGCGATTTGTACAAGTAAATTTTGACATAACAGCTCGCCGTGACCATTATATTATAGTTACAAAATACTCTGGCCGGGTTTCCTTGATTTACACTTTGGAGCTTTAGAGTCGTGTACCAGGAACTATAAATAAGTTATTTAATTGAAGACTATCCCGGAGTAAGCGTGTCGTAAACTGCGAAGAGGGCTTAGGCACTGAAATGTTGTGCGCCTAATATTTCTTAAGTTTAATCGATTTTATAGACTTGGGTCAGTTTACCTAATATATAACGGTGTTTACACCCTGAAGACTTATAAATGGATATTTTATCTTCACGCTTTCCTTAACAATGGATCTACATTCAAATGACTAACTTAATGCTTAAAATATTTATCTAATATATATTTAAAAATTTTAATAATGACGTTTATTGGACTGATTTTACTTTGAAAACAATTAGGAAAATATATGCAATCAAGTTTACTTGGAAACAGTATGCTCTAAGCATGTAGTAACCGCCACCACAAATATACCGGCTTCGAATTTACAACTCAATCAAAGACGTCGATTGCAACAAGAACTAATTGGATCGTACTAATTAATACTATAAAGGGTTATGGTGAAAGGGTCGCCGGAGATTTAGAGTGTGATACAATAAGGTTCGATTGCGCAATCTGTATGGAGCTTACAACACATGTTTATGTGCAACGCGCCGTGGGAAACGCGACAAGGACTCAAAAATTGCTCTAACGACGTCCGTAATGTTTCGAAACGAGAGGAGAAAAGCGGGATTGTGTTGTCAATTTGGTAAACAAGCGACCGGCTTGAGATGTGGTCAGCGTGTATAACAAAGAGAACAAATTTAAAAGTTAATGCTACTTAAGTTACCAGTAGTGAAATATTAATTATTAAACTAAAAATACCTTACAATTTACATCAAATTTATGTCTTTGTTAGGGTGGCACGAAATAAAACCTATCTAATCTATACAAATAAACAAATCAGAGCTTAAGTGTTGAAAGTAATATTGTTGGAAAACAGATCCATGAAAGATACCTAATGATCAACAATTATTATAAATATTACTATACAAATATTATTATAAATATCCTTTTTCTAAACAGTAAAACACAGTTCGTACAAACACAAGTGCTCGTATATTTCGCGATTCAACGTTATTTCTCACCTTAAAAACTTAGCAAAACCAATAATTTATTTTCGTATATTATAATATCCGTCTAATCACAACAGAGCGGTAGTAAAATAGTGATTATTTCACGATAACTACTGTGCACCGGGTATCAAGTTACCGCGTGATTTATTCCCACAAATCGCGGTGCGGTTTATTAATTGTTAGTCAGTAATAAACACTTGCTAGCGTTTCAATGATTAATGCGCCTTCGTATTAGGCCGATCATTATGTCGCAAATTCTTTATGTATAGATCGATGCTTCATTAGACTATTTAGAGAATGCCCGTACGGACTATTTGACGTCATTTCTTTAGCTGCTATGTGACGATAGTATAGATTTGAATTTAGTAGAATTGATGTCTAATTTATTTGCTTAGGAAGAAAATATAACGTTGATTCAGATACAATCCACCAATTTAGATTTTCCAAACAAAAGAATACGATTTACGAAGACGGTGTACCTTCATAGTGTAATTGTGCAATTTCAACTAACTAGTTATAAATGAAGCGTGGCTACATCGTGAACATCTACAAACACTTCAGTACCGGAGCAATTTTTCACCGAAACTCGTGATTCCATCTGACCCGACCCGAACGATTTGTCCCATCCATCGTTGTCAAACCAGAATCACTTGCACAAGGATTCGTGAGCTCATTGTTAAATAATTCACTGCTAGTATATAAATTTAGATTAATTTTCGATTTATTGACAAGTTGCACGTTAAATGCTATTACATTTAACTCTAGTTTGATTCTCACTATTGTGAGAATGGACCGTTGATTCTCAGTATCATGAGAATCAAATTTCGCTGAACCATAAGGGTTGCCCTAGCCCAAATTTTGCACATAAAAGAGAACGATATTATTTTTCATCTATCACCACATATTCTGTAAAGAACTTAACTATAAGGTTTGGATACTTTAATATTCTCAGTGATAAATCCTGTGCTTTGTTTTAAACATTTAAAGATGAAATTGATATCTCGCTACTATAGCCTGTACTTACGGGTCGTAAATACTAAAACGCTTGCATAAATATTTGCTACGCTCGTCCTAGTTTCGCGTAATTATAATCGCTTCGCCATTGTCACTAGAAGATCCTATAAATATTACAGAGACATTCTTATTCAGTACTAGTATTGAAAAATTTAGTTATAAACGTATTATGTGAAAAACCAATTTGTTAATAACTTTGGTTTTATTTATATAGGTCTTAACAAAAGTATGTACTTCTAGGTTCCCAAAGGTCATGCTTTTATAACAAAAAATTACTTCAATGATAAATTTTCTCATTTTAAAGTTTAATAATCGCAAAACTTTAAATATTGCGATTTTTTTAATAATGCTATATTATTTCATACAACGCATTACATTTATTTGAAGCAAAGCGAGAGTACATAAACACAATATATCTGCACTTATCAACCGTTCAAACCGGTTCAGAATATAGTGATGAAACCGGTAGTCGTAACCAAAAAACTCGTCGGCATGTGACATCCAACCCTCGTGAGTTAACCGGCCGAGCGCTATTAACAAGACTGCCTGTGACCTGCACTTTTCATGTAAATAATGTACCTGGATATCATAATCTTAATTATTCCATAGTATAAAACAAAGTCGCTATCGTTTTCTGTCTGTCCCTATGTATGCTAGAAAACTACGCAACAGATTTTGATGCCGTTTAATAGATAGAGTGATTCTTAAGGAAGGTTTATATGTATAATACATGTATAATATAGTAGACTGATAAATTTAAAGGTTTCTAATGTGATGTCGTAAATAAGAACGTTTTTTTGCGCTTGTATATTATAAATGTGAAAATTTGTGAGTATGGATGTTTGGAAGTTTGTTACTTTTTCACGTGAAAACTACTGGATGGATTTGGCTGATATATTGGACATGTAAATTACGGGAGGAAAACCACAGAGCAAATCGCTCCTTCGATTGCATCAATGCATTTGTTACCTAACGAACTTCAGCTTAATAATTATCATCATAAGTCCTTGTAGAGACCGCCACAACTGGCAAACTCCAAAATTGACGTTAGGCAAGTAAGCAAGAGATCGGTGCTCTTTTATTTCGGCCCATTTCTTTCCTTT